>JALJEE010000958.1:0-68601 GCA_023231475.1 Seison nebaliae
GGTACAGTTCAGCAACTTCAAAATAATTTATTTTCTAAATATTTTTGAGAAATGTTTATTTATTCAGTATGTTCTCGCTTACCATCCGGGAAGATGTGAGAATATACAGAATAGATGTATGTGAAATGACATTTATATTTAAGAGATAAATTCGTAATTTTAATTAAATGTTTGCTTATGTTGTTGGAGAAAATAATTCTACGCAATTTTCCTTCAACCTTTTTCGCGACTGAAAAACTTTTCTCTGAATCAGTTTTTGAAGGATTTACGATGTCGATTGCATTAATGAATTGTCATTTTTATAAGATTAGCATGCCCATTCGATTACAATTCTTCCGACTTTACAATAACTTATGACTATAACTATTAATTTTAATGAATTTTTGTAAAATTAAAAGCCCATGAAAAATACAACTTTATAGTCTTGACAATTGACCAATGACGTATCGTTCTGATAAATTTAAAGAACTGTGGAAAATGTCGTTAATATGAAACCTCTGAATATATTGTTCGTTAACCTTAAAACTGTTGTTGTTGGATAAATTCAAATTTTTGATATTTTAATATAAACGAAAAAGTTTGTGAGAAGACTATTGATTGCATTATATGAGAAACGTTTTATTACAACAAAATTATTCTTATTCTGAAGAACCTGATCAAACCTCGCTAAATTCATACAGATCGACTTGTATTTCTTCTTTCTTACTGAAAGTATTCGAGAACCTTATCTTGATCCGATACCGTATTGTAGTCTATTCGTCATCGTATCAATTCACCTATCGATCATCCTGTCGAGGCACATAGCCTCTTCTTCTCATTCTTCGTTTGGCTACAAGTATCGCTAAGGAAATGAAACTTTCTTTACATCTTCTCTTCCTTGACGATTCAACGGCATTCGATTCAGTCAACGTTTCTTTCCCATTTGATTATCATATCCTAATATTATATTCTCAAATTTGTCGTCCATCTCTCCTGCAATTCCTCTGGACGCATTGTTCACGGTCATAGCTACATCACTTCCTTCCAAATTAATTCAAGAGTTCGTCAAAGTACGATCCTAGGTCCCTGGTTATTTGGACTGGCTATTGACAGCGTCCTGTGCGAACTTAACCAAAATAACAAGACCGCCATCGGCGATTTCTTACTTGATCGACCGTGATTCCTTCGATCAATTGCGATTCTATGTTGACACCGAGAAAGACAATATTTTTTTTCTCTTTCTTCACATTTATCCCAACGGGAATTCTAACTAATAAATAATAATTCCTTTCCTTCGTTCTAATGATTGTTAAATATTCTTCTCTTGTTGTGCGTAATTTTGATGATTTGTCAAAGTTCGTGGAGGATGAAAATTTTGGATGGAGATACTTCATATCTTTTTAGGAGAAAGGTCATTAAAGAAAATTTCCTCAAATCTTTCTTTTTCTAGGTAATGTTTTTAGCGATTTTATCCAGATGATTATGATGTTCGAAGAAATTAGTGTATTTTTTATAAGTATTTATTATTATCCAAATACAAAGCTTATTATAATAAATTATCTTATCAGTAAAAAATTAAAATCCTTAAAACAGACTCAAAGCGAGGAAATCAAAATGTTAAGGTATTTTACTTATAAATAAAAACGAAAGAATTGATTGAAATATTATCGTTAAATGAATAGTTTAAAAGTTTTTAAGGAACGATTTCTTGAATTCATGAATTTTTGGAATAACTAGAAATTGAGATTTATTTTATTATAAACGTCCTCAGTTTCGTTATAGCAACCCCCCCTTTGCAGTAAGAAGTTGTAAATGACATCATCGTTTCCAAAAAACTGACACCTATCATTAGATACCATTCCATATAAAAGTGACTCATCATGACAAACACATCCGTCTTCAATTGAACTGCAATTGACTATATTACTCCCATCATAACCTAGCTAAAATAAGTGAAATGTGTAAAATAATGAAAATAACGGCTATATTGAACATTGGGTAGTATCATTGATTCATTTCCACAAAACGGATCCATTATTTCATCATTTTCAATACTGGGCGCTGTTGAAGCGTTATAAAATATTGTATAACTCTTATAATACATCGAAAAAAATATAAAAAAGGCATGAAAAAAAAAGTAAACAGCTGTGATGCTTCCACCCATACGAGAGTAGATGAATTCCGTACCATTAAATGAAAAGTCAATGAACTTAATATCATTCCAAAAGTTTTGAGGATTAGAGACAAGGATGAATAACGTTGAAAGTTTAAACACAATGGTTGTGTGAATTCTCTCGTTATGTAGAATTGGGATTAATGTGTGGCTTAACCTAAATCCGGTAGTTCTGCTAGTTAAAATAGACACAGTAGACGTAGGTGATACAACAGACGAAGTAGATCCGGTAGTTGCGTTAGTTAAAATAGACACAGTAGACGTAGGTGATACAACAGACGAAGTAGCTCCGGTAATTGCGTTAGTTAAAATAGACACAGTTGACGTAGGTGATCGAGAAGATAAGATAGTCTCATTCCTTATGGGATAAGTAGATTGGATAAGTGTACTAGATAATTTGGGCGACATAGTTTTTATGGAAGTTGCAAGTGTAGAAGATGTAAATAATTTTGAAGATATAGTACTGGAAATTGTTGTTATATTATCAACAGTACTACTTGCATAAGTTAAAATAGTATTGGATATAGTGGGTTCTTTTGTTGACAACTTTAAATTTGTCGTAAAATTCGATTGATTCAATGTAGTATACTGCATTATTGTAAATGTTGGTGTTGAATGACGAAAATTTTGTGAGTTATTCATTATACTTGTAAATGATGACCACTCGTCACGATGGCTTGTCGTTCCATAATTAGTTGACTCTAACATAGTAGTAAAATATGATGGTTTTGTTAGATTGTCCGTTGTCGATATAGTGGGTTGTTTTGTTGACAACTTGAAATTTGTCGTAAAATTCGAAGGATTCAATGCAGTAGGCCATGTTTCGGTTATAAATGTTAGTGTTGAATGACGAAAATTTTGAGAGCTATTCATTGTACTTGTAAATGATGACCACTCGTCACGATGGTTTGTCGTTCCATAATTAGTTGACCCTAACACAGTAGTAAAATATGATGGTTTTGTTAGATCTGAACTAAAAAAGTTCAACGAATTATTAGTAGCCGAAGAAACTTTAGGTAGATTTGTAGAAACGAATTTCAACGTATTTGATGATTGTAAATTAGATGATGGAAAAGATTGGATTGAAGTTAATGTAGAATTACTGGTTACATTGGGTGTCGTTAGCATTGTTGATGATTGATCGCTGGAGTGAAATTCACAATCGATAAGTTTTCCATCAGAAAATTGATAGAATTTTGTTACTTGCTCTATGATGCGAAGGTTCAAAATTTCAACTGTCCATTCATCTCCATTAACTTGATCGGCTGTACTTAAGTCCACAGTGTCACCTATTTTATTATGGGAACTGCCAACTCCTATGTCTAATATTGTTCCCTCAATAATTGCAGTAATATAGAAACATGATAACAGAAGAAAAGTATTCATATTGTTATTCTCAAATCTCATTCAATCTTCCTTCTTTGTATAGTGATAATATAAATGGGAGTTAGACAAAGAAATATGATAAAATCAAGTATATCATGGGTATACATATTAATTATTGAAACTTCGGAATTTCAATCGTCCATTCAGTGACGTCACACATACAATCAGTTATAAAACTATCAAATTAGCCTAATGATCTTTAATTTACTTTGACTAATTCTATTTTAAAGGCGTTTTAACGTTTATGAACATTTAATTTTCATTAAGTTATAATTTTAAAATTATAATCATTTACCATTTATGAAATTAAATTTGCAATTCAATATTTATTTATTTTTTTGTTTTGTAAGTAATAATATTTCTATCTTCAACGTTCATTTTAGTTATTTAAAGCATTAAAACGATAAAACGTTTAAAAAATTAAATTATAAACTAGATTAAGAATTCTACTTTAATTTGGTAATACATTTAACATTTATATTTAGGAGATAAATTCGTAATTTTAATTAAACTTTTGCTTATGTTGTTGGAGAAAATAATTCTACGCAAATTTCCTTCAACATTTTCGCGATTGAAAAACTTTTCTCTGAATCGGTTTTCGAAGGATTTACGACGTTGATTGCATTGACCAATTGTCTTTTTTATAAGACGTTTCAATAACTTATGACTATAACTATTAATTTCAATGAATTTTAAAAAAATTAAAAGCCCATGACAAATACAACTTCATAGTCTTGACAATGTCACTCAAAATAAGAACTGTGAGAAATGTCGTTAATATGAAATGTCTGAATATATTGTTCGTTAAGCTTAAAACTGTTGTTGTTGGATAAATTGAAATTTTTGACTTTTTAAAAAAAACGAAAAAGTTTGTGAGAGGACTATTGTTTGCGATATATGAGAAACGTTTTATTTACTTGTATAAAATAAACATGCAAAACTTATACGTTCACTATTCGTTTCTATTCTATTCGACTCATTCTTCATTTGTTTAGTTCATTCATTTTTTCCCTTCAATTTTTTAGGGCACAGGCTTCATCAAACAATCATGAAGAGAATTTGTCCTTCTTCTTCTTGTCAGCCATCCACGCATATTCTTATTCATTACTTTCCCTCGTTCTGATGATTGTTAAATATTCTTCTCTTGTTGTGCGTAATTGATCCTTTATTTTCCAGTGTGATAATTTGTCAAAGTTCGTGAAAGATGAAAATTTTGGATGGAGATACTTCACATCTTTTTAGGAGAACGGTCATTAAAGAAAATTTCCTCAATTCTTTCTTTTTCTAGGTAATGTTTTTAGCGATCTTATCCAGATGATTGTGATGTTCGAAGAATGATATGATTGTCTAATAATGAATCTCAAATTTTAAATTTAAATCTCCGTTTAACTTTTAGGATTCCACAAACTATCCACAATTTATTTAGGTAAAAAAAGTCATCGAACGTTTTTCGAAAATTTCGAATCTTTCATCTTTCATCGAGAGAGTTAACTTGTTTTTTGATAACATTTTTTTGGGGGACAATGAACAAGAATTTTTAACATTTTTTCCTTTTCTATTTGTGATTGATAAAATTTGATTTCATCATCTAATTTGTTCAATCAAATTTTATTATATTTTTTTTTAAAAATAAAAAAAGGAAATTTTTTTATCGAATAACTTCCTGCACAGCAATTATCATATAAATAGATAAACACAATTTTCGAAATTATTGTTCAATTTTAAACGAGAGAATTTGATCAAATTGGGAAATAATGGCGGAACGTCTCGCTTCAATTTTCGGTACGGAAAAAGATAAAGTTAATTGTTCATTTTATTTCAAAATCGGTGCATGTCGTCATGGTGATAAATGTGCACGAGTACACAATCGTCCAACATTCAGTCAAACTATTCTCTTAAAGAACATTTACCTCCAACAATTCAATACGACATCAAATTCGAAAGTATCGTCGTCAGGTGGAAATGGTCGGAATGAATCAGCTTTCAGAAATGATACAGATAATCAACATGAATTTGATGATTTTTATGAAGAGTTGTGGGTAGAGATTAGTGAGAAATATGGAGAGATTGAAGAGATGAAAGTTTGCGATAATTTAGGCGAACATTTGGTCGGAAATTGTTATATAAAATTTCGTCGAGAAGACGATGCGGCAAAAGCAGTGAAAGAATTGAATAATCGATGGTTCGATGGAAAACCAATTTATGCAGAATTATCACCTGTCACTGATTTTAGAGAAGCATGTTGTAGACAATATGATTTAGGAGAATGTACTCGAGGCGGTTTCTGTAATTTTATGCATCTCAAACATATTTCTAAGACATTGTCAAAGCGATTGTTTAAAGAGCAGAATTATCGATATGAAGATTCCGAACATTCCTCTCGACATGATGGATACTCGAGAGAGAGACATCGACATCATAACGATGAAGGATATCGTTCACATGATCATCCCAGAGATTCATCAAACCGTCGTCATCGACGACATCGATCACCAACCGCTGACGAGAATAGTGAACGACATCATCATCGTTCACATCAAAATGGCAATTATAGACGTCGACGTCGACACGATTAATCTTAGCCTGAGTTCCCTATCCAAATCATATTATTTGTCGATGTATTTCTCATCATTTCTATTGTCTTTTAAATTAAATTTTTTTTCTTCAAACTTCAAACCATCAATAACGGTATCATGATTATATATTTGAGATGCAGGAATTGATTGAATATCGAGTCATCGTTAAAATTATAAATAAAAATTTCCATCAAATTTATTTGAATCTGAATTAAAATTTTTTGAATAAAATACTTAAATATTTAGCTTAGTAATTTGGAAGTTTTTTTTTGTGAAGAATAATTATCGTTCGTTGCTAAGGAGATTGATAAAGAAATTTCTAGAAACGAAAATGGTTTTACTGAATGTGAAAATTGGAGATAAATCACGGTTTCTTTTCGAAACAACTTGCGATGCATTAGTATCTGATGTATTGAATGAAGTTTGTTCGTTAACGAATGATTGTCTGAAAATTGAGAGAATCTGTTCGGAGATTCCGTTATTGATGGAAAGTGGCGTTGTGATGCCATTGAACATGCAAGGTTTAACTGATGATCAAATCGTCGATTTGAAATTAGTGGATGAGTGGAAAGAGACTTGTATTCCATCTGGTGGATATGAAGAAGGAAAAGATCAATATGGGAGACGTAATGGACGAGCTCCATTAGATAAAATGAAATCAGTTCTCGAACGAGCGATAAATGACGGAAAACGATTAATTAGTATGAAGAACGTTTCACAAGGAACAATATTAACAAAGGAACATATAAAAGAATCTTTAAACATTTTGAAAGGAGCAATAACTATTGTTTATCCGATGAATCTTCCACCACACGATCCAATTAGAATGGAATTAGAAAATCGAGAAGATCTTTCTGGAACTCAAGCGAGTAAAGATGTCCTTCCTCAACCATATAAGGAAAATATCAAATTATGGTTTTGTGGTAAAGAATTGAAGATAAATAATAAATTAAGTGATCATATAGGTTGGAATGAAAAAACGAAATGTGTCATTAAAATCGGAAGGAAAGAAAGTGGAGCACCAGGTCGAGAACCGATCATCAATGAAGAAGAACAAAAACAATTGATGAGTCATTATTATAAGAAGGAACAAGAAGATAAACGTGTTCGTGAACATGAGATGCATAATGATAGTGATCATTATCTAAATTCACCATGGGCTGATCCGAATTCATTGAAACGTCAATTTCATGGTTTAAATAATATAAGAATGCCATTTAAATGAACATGATTAATGGAAAATATTTATTTTAATTTCATTAAAACTTTCATCAATTCATTTAATTTATTATTTATTTCAATCTTTTTCAATTTTCTTTTATTTTCATCATCAGATGAATTCATCTTTCCGTTGTCTTCTTGTTGATGTTGGAGGTTATACAATAAAAATCGGTTGGAGTGATGAGAAGAAGCCAAAGTAATTTTCTTCTAAAATTTTCTTATTTCTCACAATTCTTCATCGATTTATACGAAAGGATTTATCCAAATTGCATTTATCGATCACGAACTTCGAAGAAAAATCAATATATTAGTGGAGAAATAAAAAATAGTGTTGATCGAATGTCATTATATTATCATTTGCCAATACAAAAAGTTTTTATTTCGAAATTTTATGAAAAAGTTTTATTAACTAATTATTATAAATTTTGAAGGGTTATATCACTAATTGGGAATTACAAAAGGAAATATTCGATTATATTTTCGATGATATGAAAGTTTAACAAATTCTAATTATTCAAATTTATTGCTATAATCTAATGATTATTAGATATTTGAAGAAGAAGAACATCCACATCTATTGATAACAGAACCGTTGTTCAATTTCCATACTAATCAAGTGACACTCATCTCGTTATTATTCAACCATTATCAATTTGGAAGTATTCGGAGATTTCATCGTTAAGAAATTAATTCATTTTTTGAAATATCATTTTATTCTAATCGATCATTCTTAGCCATCGTTCTTGGATATTATTATTCGTTGAAGAAATGTAAAGAAGATTCTTTGGCAGCTATCGTCGTCGATAGTGGTTATTCATTCACTCATATGGCAGCAGTGGATGATGATGGAAATGTGATAAAGTCAACAATTCGACGAATCGATGTTGGAGGGAAAATGTTAACGAATTATATGAAGGAAGCAATCTCTTATCGACAATTGATGGTGATGGAAGAGACTTTTGCCATCAATGAATTGAAAGAACATTGTTCATATGTGGCAGAAGAAGATTTCAAAAAGGAATTAGAAGATATTAAAAAGAATGATAAACAAATCCGTTATCTATTACCAGATTGGGATCGTGTAAGAAATGGAAGAATTATTGGACCAGAAGAATCGGTGAATGAAGAAATTCAAATTTTAACATTGAGAAACATTCATATGAAAGTACCCGAATTATTATTCAATCCTCAACAAGCTGATATTAAACAATTAGGAATTGTAGATTGTTTGATCGAATCCATACTCCACAACCATGACATCGACGAACAATTGAAAGAACGATTATTTGGAAATATCATATTGTTTGGTGGTAATATGAAAATTAAGAAAATGAAAAATCGAATAGAAAAAGATTTGCGTTCACATCTCAATGAATTTTGGGAGATAAAATTGAATATGTTCGATGAACTTCTTCCTTGGAATGGTGCATTAACTTTCATTTCTCATTTGAATGATACAAAACGTTCAAATATTGCGAAGAAATTCGATAATGTCGTCTATTTAGAAGAATTCGAGAAATATTCTTCCACTCAACTATTTCAACAATTTCGACGAAATAATTATATTATTGATTCAACTCCATCATCATCACTACCACCACCACCATCATCATCATCATCATCATTTACAACATAAACATGAAATATTTTAAAGAATTTTATTTTTTTAAATAAAAATTTTATATGACAATTACATACGTTCCAAAGGATTGATGCCTAATAATTTAAATAATAATTTCAACACGTTCGCCGTCGCTACCACTAATTGTAATCGATCATAATTGATACGGACAATTTCTCCTGAAAAAATATTGAATAATAATTATTAATAAAAATTTTTAACCTTCACCATTCTTTTCAATGCAATAACATTTATGATAAAATTCTGAAAATGTCGTAGCGATCTCGTACATGTAAGTGCAAATTGGATGAATATAGAAAGTTTTCATCGCTTGATCAATGACCTCTGTGAATTTGACGATACAATTCGCCAATTTAATTTCTTCTTTCTCCTCCAATTTTGGAATTTGTTCTTTCGCTTTTAAAACGATTTCTTCTCTCGATGTCGCTGTACGAATAATACTACAGATACGTGCATAAGCATACAACATATAAACAGCTGTATTTCCTGTATCTTGTAACATTCGATCAAATGAGAAAATGTAATTGGATGTTCTCGTTGTGGAAAGATCAGCATATTTGATACATCCATAAGCCACAGCTCTTTGAATTCGATTAAATTCTTCTGGAGATAATTCTTTATCTCTCTCCTTCTCCATCAACTTATCTTTCGCTCGATTCAAACCTTCATTCAATAAATCACGTAATCGAATTGTGTCGCCACTTCGAGATTTGAATTTCTGTCGATCTTCTCCTAAAACTAAACCAAATTCAACATGTTCCACATGAACCTTCTCCGGATCGTACCAATTGGCCATTTGAGCAGTTTTAAAAATTCCTTTGAAATGTTCATGTTGTCCACAATCCACCACATAAATAATTGCATCCGCTTTCTCCTCCTTCAAACGATGACGAATAGTTGCCAGATCGCTTGTATCATAAGTGAATCCACCATCACTTTTTTGAATGGTCAATGGTATGGAACAATCCGTTGGCCATACTAATAGTCGTCCTTCGTCTTTGATGGCGAGATTAGATTGGAGGAAATCTTTCACCACATCTTTCATCATTGATTGATAGAATGATTCTCCTCTCGCTTCAATTACCACTTCCAAATCATCATAAATCTTATTAAGTTCCGTCAACGAAACATCACAAATTAATTTCCATGCTTTATAAGCATCACTCTCATATGATTGAACTTTCACCACATTCTCATATGATCGTTTTTTAAATTCTTCATCTTCATCAAAACGTTTTTTTGCTTGTTTGTAGAATTGTTGGAGATTTGAAATTGATGGTGATTCATTGAGATAATTTGGAAATTCATCTTGTAATTGAGCGACCAACATACCAAATTGTGTACCCCAATCACCTAAATGATTTAATCGTAATACTTCATGACCACATGCTTCCAATAACCGACAAATACTATCACCAATAATTGTCGATCTCAAATGACCGACATGCATTTCTTTTGCGATATTGGGCGATGATAAATCCACAACATATTTCAAAGATTTTTCCGTTTTACATGGTCGTGCATCATTTAAGACTAAATTCTGTATTTGTTTCATTAACCATTCATGATTGATGTTAATATTAACGAAACCTGGACCGCCACAACTCAAATCTTTTATTATGAATAAATCCATTTGATTTAAACGTTCAATTAATCGATTTGCAATTATTCTCGGATTGATTCCTAATAACTTTCCAAAAATCATAGATGAATCAAATTGAAAATCTGACATCTTTCCATTTACGATAGTGATGTTGTGTGGAAATAATAAAGGAAATTTATCTTCTTTATAAAATTCGAGAAAAGTTCCATATCGAAATAATTTCTGTAGATAATTCTTCACATTCACATATTCTCCATCATTCATTGATGAATCAATTAATCCTTTCAAATACTTCTCACTTTCAACCATTTCTTTTTCGATACTTCTCTCCAAAATACCCAATTGATATTTCTTCTTTTGAATAAGAAAATCATTTTGACTTTTATCATTTCCATTCAAGAATGATCTGATCTTCTTTGGAATATTCTCATCCAATTCATCGACTTTCTTCTCATAACTCTCCAATTTCCCATTCTACAAATATCAGTGAATAAGATGTCTCATAATAAAAATTAACAGATTCTTTCAATAATTTATTCTCCATCACTTCTTTTTCTTGCTTATAGAAATGAAGATTTCTTTTTTTGAGTATAAACGTGTTTTCCATTTTGTAGGACAGAAAAGAAACGATATATTCCAATCAAATTTCATTCTAATTCAAATAATACTTTGATCAAATCTGAATTGTTAAGCTGATCAATTCTCTCAAAAAATTTTGTCTTTTCTATTTTTATCCTTTCTGTCTTTTTTCCCCATCTCAACTAATAACAACAACAACAAGAAGAAAACAATTTTTTTTCTTTCTGTAAAGGCAATTTTAAAAAAGAGAATAAGGAAAATTTAAAAAGTAAACGAATTATGTTGCGACAATTGAACAAGTTTGTTCCTTTAATTATCTTTCTTATTTTTGGATTGAATAATTTAAAAAAAAATATTAATAAAATTTTTCCGGTTGAATGAATAGAAATTTGAGTAGAATACTTATTCGACATCAATCTTCATTGAATAAGATACCGAAGAATGAACCGATTTATTCATATTTGGTTGGAAGTGACGAGAGAAATAATTTGAAGAAACAACTCGAAAAATATTCTTGTCAAGTCTCCGAAATTCCCATAGTGATCGGTGATGAAGAAATTTTCACGAATAATATCCGTCACCAAAAAATGCCGTTTAATCATTCCTCTAATTTAGCGAAGTTTTCTTATGCTGACGAGAAATTATTAAAACATGCGATTGATGTGGGAGAAGATGCGAGACATGAATGGGAATTAGTTCCATTAAAAGAGCGCTGTGAAATATTGAGACGTGCTGCTGATCTCGTTTCGGGAAAGTATCGTCAACAATTGAATGCGGCGACAATGTTGGGTCAAGGGAAAACAGCAATTCAAGCAGAAATAGATGCATCTTGTGAATTAGCAGATTTCTTTCGATTTAATGCCGATTTCGCTGAGAATGCATCGACTTATATGCCCATTCATACGGAAGAGAGTAAGAACTTTATGGAATTGAGAGGATTGGAAGGATTTGTTGCTGCCATCTCTCCCTTCAATTTTACAGCTATCGGCGGAAATTTAGCAGCGACGCCAGCAATGATGGGATGTGCAGTCATGTGGAAACCGAGCGATACAGCAGTTTTATCGAATTATATCGTTTATCAATTATTGAGAGAGGCTGGTATTCCTTCCGGTGTCATAAATTTCGTTCCATGTAATGGACCGATTTTTGGGAAAAGTGTCACTCAACATCGACATTTAAGTGCAATCAATTTCACTGGATCTATACCGTTAATAACTTGTTTTTTAATATTTTTTATTTAATAATATTTTTCATAAAAATTCAAATTTTATTCAAATAATATTAATTCAAATTCAAATAATAAATACAGAACATTCAAATGGTTATGGCAACAAGTATCTCAACATCTTGACATTTATGCCAATTTTCCTGTTATGATCGGAGGTCAATAATTTTAAATTTCTATAAAAAATTCTCTAATCATAAATCTGATATTTATTCTTTTATTTAGAATTGGGAGGAAAGAATTTTCATTATGTCGACAAATCGGTAAAAGATTTGGATAATATTGTTTATGGAACAATTCGATCAGCATTCGAATATAGTGGACAGAAATGTTCAGCTTGCTCTCGAATGTATCTACCGGTTTCCATGTGGAATTCATATGTTCGAGATAAAATGATTGAAGTGACGAAATCTCTCAAAATTGATTCAGTTTAGTTCAAAAAATTTTATTTTACAATGTCATTCGTCATCGTTCTGATTGACAGCCAATTGCTTTCGATACATTCACTTCGGCTGTTATCGATGAAGCGGCATTTGATCGTATTTCCAATTACGTAGAACATGGAAAGAAGAATTGTAAATTGATTGTAGGAGGAGAATGTAATAAAGAAACTGGTTATTTCATCAAACCAACAATTATCGAGACAACGGATCCACGAGACAAGATAATGACACAGGTTCTTTTCGTCGTTCAAACAATTCGAAAATTCGCCTATAGGAAATATTTGGTCCGGTTTTATCTGTTTATCCATATCCTGATAATGCGAGTCATATCGATATAATGAATTTGATTGATACGAGTACAAATTATGCATTAACTGGTAGTGTTTATTCGGAAGAGGAAAAAGTGATTGACGATGCGAAGAAGATATTGCGTCATACTGTTGGAAATTTTTATATTAATGATAAGTCAACGGGTAGTGTCGTTGGACAACAACCATTTGGAGGAGCTCGTTTGTCAGGAACGAATGACAAAGCTGGAGGACCAAATTATCCTTTACGATTCGCTTCTCCCTTGTCCACCAAACGAACAATAACACCATTAACTACTCATGAATATGGTTATATGGAAGAAGCTTAATTGCCGATTAACAGTGATCTGATTTCTCCAATTGCTTCGATAGATAAAATGAAAATTTTTGAAAAATTCTTTTTAACATTTAACAATTCCTTCATCTCTTTTATTTCTGCTTTGTTCATGAGGAAGATACATCGGTCTCTCTTATTCAAATAAACTAAAAAATAGAGTGAAATTATCTAATTCTTCCAATTTGTCGGAAAAAAGATCTGATTTGATGGGTGGGTGTAGTAAGAGGAAATAGATTGGAAGACTCATTGGAAATATGATTTTTTGAGGAATTTATTTAATGAATATTAGATGATGATTTTGTGTATTTAGCAATTTTATTGTCATCGGAAGTCAATAGACGATTCGACAAGTGGGAGTTCTTCTTACGAAATCGATCAAACAAAATTTTTGGATACGAAAATCATTTTTCTTCTTATCAGTGAATGTAATTCGAAGGATAAATAGTTCTGAATAATTTAATATGAATAATAAGAGTATTCTTTCTTGAAACATTTCCGTCTATGATATGGTTGGGAGATTAATGGAGAACGTGGGAAACAGAATAGATCGGAAATATTTAGTAGTTCGATTAGCAGATTAGCGACATAAAACTCTAATATTAATGATGATAAGGTGAATATTTATTCAAATGATTAGGAAATAATGATTCATAGTATATGGTGATGGAAAGAAAGAAATAAAGATGAATTAATCTTTCTGTTGATGAATATTCGTTACCTTATTATTCTGAGAAATAATAATTGGAAGAATGTAGAAAATTTTAAGAAATGAGATTTCCTATAAGTACCATTTCCATATCAGAGTTGGGAAAGGAAATGATCAAATGAACAAAAAAAAAGTATTTATTAGTGGAACGAAACTTCTAATTTATTTATTTGCTATTTGCATTCTTTCGTATTGTCACCTCTGATTTCTACTTTTTCCAAATATTGTTCATTCCTGGTAAGATATACCTCCGATGGAATTCCTTTTCGTCCTTTAAGTAGAATTCCATTCTCTAATTTTTATATAAGTTTCTTTTTCTGAAATTACAATATTCTGCTCCAGAAATACTCTAGAAACTGTTATGTCTTCCGATTTCTTTCCTAATTCTTTTCCTCAATCTTCTTCTCATCATCATGTCGATGATGATTAGTAAGATGATTCCATACTGCGAGTAGGATGGTGATGAAAATAATAATGTGGATGATGGAATTTCCAAAGTATATTTGATGGCAGATTAAGAAATGAAGTCTTTGGGAAAGCATAACAAATTTAATTTCCTTTCTCCTCATCACATTCCATTTCCATTTGAACTTAATCGTTTCCACGTTTCATTGACTATTGCCAATTACTTTTGTCATTTTTAATCGTTAACTTACACGAATATAATTCGTCTCGAATGTATTGCGAAAACGACGAGGAGGCAGAAAAGAAGAAGGTTCAATTTATTTGACATCCAAAAATTTTCATCAAGAATCGTATTACTCTTGTTCGGAATATTATGATTATATTCATTCGCTTTCATTTCTTTTCTGATAACTGACGAACGAAATTGTTTTTTTCAATCAATCATCAATTATATTCTTCTCCACGACGAATGTCTTTGTTATTGAAAAACATCCATAATTTTTTTCTATAATTCTCTTCCCGTCTATATTATTTTATGCGAAAATTCTTCCCTGATCAGATTTCATTCGAGCACTACCACGAATCGATAAACTAGAATGTTCCGAATTACTACCATCTTCTTTATCATTGCTTCGATCTCATGTCTAAGTTAGTTCTATTTCATTCAAATCTTATTAATTGGCTTGTGAAAAAACATTTGAAGATCTCCCGGAGAAACGACAATTTTCACGAGCATTATGGGTTGGCAAACGAATGGGACCGATTGTAAAGAGATCATTCTCTAATCCGGGCATGTGGGTGGGTAAACGTGAGTCGATAAGACCGTATGTACCGTCGGTCGATCATACTGCATTTCCCGCACTTTTAAAAATTATGAGAGATGAAGCCGAACAATTATTACGACAGAAAGAACTACCAGAAGTGAAAGATTTCCGACGAACTCTACAGAATGTGTGGGACAGTTATGCGGCAGAAGGTTAACATTTTAGATACTCTTTTATTTACTGAGAGAAAAGAAGAACAAAATGTTAGTTAGTTCGACTTTTAGTTAATTCTCCCTGAGATGTTAGTTGGAATGTTTCTGATAATAATGTTGATTATGTTTACGATGAATTGACGGTGGATGATGTTGATCTCTCTCTCTCTCTCATTTATTATCTAGGCGGGAACTTATCAAGAATGTTAAATCGTCATTACGAATTTTACGAATGTTACTTTATGTTGAAGAATTGTCTACCAGATGATCCGATTTTTGTGTAATCGCAATAATTGAGGATGATATAGATGACAATGAACTCTCTGGGAATAAATAAATTTGATCCATCGAAATGCGAAAGAAATATTTTGTTTTTATTTATTTTCATCTAAACCAGTATTTATCGATATTCTTCTTTTAACACAATATATTTTATTCTTCCCCCAAAACTCTTCTCCCTTTCAATTTCTCTCTCTAATTCGTGATTTGTTTAGTAAAGGAAGATTGAACTAAATAAAAGAAAGGAACGTCATTTTTTATTAGTTGCGGTTGAATGACGGTCTCCGATTTCATGTCAACACTTAACACAAGATCATTCCCATTATTTTTATTCTAATTAATATAAACTTATATATTTGTTCTTTTGATATGTTAAAATTAAGAATTTGGAAGAATTAATTCTCTTTCAATTAACAGCTAATTCACCATCAATTCTCTCTCATCCTCTACTCAACATGTGTACTATAATAATATTCATACACACTTCACTTACTTGTTTGATTGAATTAATCAGTCATTGAGCTCTCTACACATGTACGAGAAGAGATATGCAGATGAAGTTGTTGAAGTCAGCTGCGGGTACATGTCTTTTTAGAAGTGAAGTGCACACATCATGTCAAAATAGGAACGAGGACATGAGAGATGTTGCAAATATTATCTTTTTTTAGTCAACATTTCTCTCCTTAAATTTATGAGTTAATTTTGGTAATTGTCGACGGGGAGAATGTTTAATGATTTCTAACCACAACATTGGTTGAAGTTGAAGGGGGAACAGAATAGAGAAACATAAAGACATGTTATTGCCATGTATTAATTCTGTATCAGCGTGAAATCAATTCTCACATTATCATTGCGGTATTTATTGTTTCATTTCCTCCATTTCACATCGATTAGGGATACCATACCGTATCAGATTCACACCATCTTGCGAACTATCGAACAATTTAAGAATCATCTTCTCCTCCATAAATAGCGCAAAGAAATCTACATTTCTATTTATTCCATAATTATTTTTAGTTTCATTCTTATCGTTCGAATTTTATTTCCTAATATTTCATCGAATCATTCGAGAATGATTGCCGATATGGAGGAAAATAAAATTGACAATTTTCAGATGGATCCATCAGATTCCGTCGAACAAAGAGAGGAAAAGGATTTTGAAGAAACTAGTAACTGTGAAACGAAACGAATGCCAAATGTCATTAATTCGACAAAAGAATTGTTAGAAGTTGACAATATGATGGAAATGAACCAGAATCATACAGACGACAGTGACGTAGATAGTGAAGATCATAACGGATATGTTTCAGATTTGAAAGAATCGAAAAGTGTTTCGTCAGTTGAACGTGAAGATTCAGAAGCGTCTGATCCAATTATTGAAAAGTCTTTATCGCCAAATAGCGAAGATGAACCAGTACGAAGTTTAAGAGATTATTGGCGTCAGAAGGAGAAGGTGATGTTGAAAGAGAAAGAATCAGAGAAAGAGACAAGAAAGAAATTTAAGAATGATTTTAAGTTTCAAGTAAATTTGGAGAAATCGTTCGAAAAGAATTGTATCGTCAATCATCGAAAGAAGTCGTTAGAGAAGAAAATCGAAACGGATAATTTTCCAATGTATCAATATCGTTCGTCGAATAATCGACGATTAGACAACAATGGTAATACTCATAAGAAGAATGGAGTAAAAGCATCAGAAATCTTATTTGGGATTTGTTCAACAGCCGGTCGATATTTAACATGCGAACGATTCGGTAATCGGGTCTCAATTGACGGTCTCCATTTGAAGAATAAGCAACAATGGAAATTGAAATTTATAAAACAACCAAACCATCAACAACAACAACAATGTGTAGCAATAATAAATGCTCAGAATTTTTATTTGGCAGTGAATAGATATGATGAATGTGAAACGGTTTGTTATGAGAAGAATGAAGAAATTCAAACACATTCTCTATTTTTTATACAAATTCAACCGTCAGGAAAATATGTTTTTGAGAATGTTTCAACCAAAATGTATCTGTCATGTCCAAATAATATGAATAATGATAGTAATGTTAAATGTACAATGAATAAATATGAATGGATAGTACAATTGGCGATCCATCCATTAGTGACGTTATGTCAAACGAAACGACAAACATATGCCATATTGAATGAGAAGAAAAAACATTTGGAATGTAATTCGAATATCGGTTGGGGAATTCGATCATTACTCCATTTAGAACATACATCGGAAGGATGTACATTTCGTACTTTCGACAATAAATATCTGGTGAATGATGGCACGTTAACAATGGATATGAAATCTCTAACCAACGATCAATCAATCTATTTCAAATTACACATTTTCGAAAACAGTTTTGCTTTCCAAGATAGGCGAATGCGATTTCTTTGTTCATCTGGTCCCCGAGGAATTTTGGCAGCTCGAGCGAAAACTTGTACAAAAGAAGAATTATTCTCATTAGAAATCAATAATCCCATTGTTACATTGACATCGTTACATAATGAGAAGTTTGTCTCGATGAAACAAGGCCGTCAATTGATCGCCAATCAATCGTCAAATGAGGCGAGTGAACAATTCCAGTTGGAATATTCGTCGAAGCACAGTGCCTTCCTTATTCGCAGTTGCAGTGGTGAATTTTGGCACATTGATAATAATGATAATGTTTTATTGGACGATACGAAACATTCGAATTTCCTCTTGAAATATATGGAAGATTCGGGTATCGTACGATTACAATCGATTAATGATTCGGATGAGAAGGTAATTAGTGTTCAATCGAATGGATATTTGAGAAGGCTAGATCGATATACTTCTCATCAATCATTATTCAAAATGAATATTATCAATCGACCATATACTATTCTTAAAACGATACATGGCTTTATCGGTGCAGGTGTGAAGAGATCTCAATTGGAATGTAATCGAGTTATTGGAACAACATATCATATAGAATATATTGATGAATCGAAAAACTTTAATATAAGAGGTTGGGATTATTTTTATATATATTATTAAATTTTTGAAATTTAAATTTTTATAATTATTATAGATAACGAAAATAATTATTGGTGTTATAGTGAGAAGAGTAACCAACTCTATTTATCGGATACAGAAAAGAAACAATCATTCTCTATAAATATATGTAATCATGAAGGTTTCTTTGTAAGATTGATAATGAATGAGAATGGGAAGTATGTGCGTGGAGAGAAGAATGGTTCCCTAACAACGACCACAAACATTGAACAAGCATTAATTCTCGAAATTTGATTCTCCCAATTTAATTTTTAACTTTTCAATCATTTTTAATTCGACCATTTCATGAAATTGATAATTTTTCTCTATTTTTATTAAACGAATAAATAAATTACTTATTATTACATATTATTATTTGTCAGTAGTGGAGTTTTAGTCATAGAAATGTTGTCTTCGATATCTGTCAGATCTTCACCAACAAACATTAATTCACTAGAAAAAGAGAAAATAAGAAAACCGTCAGGTCTGTTATCAGATTTCGGTTTCATTGTGATTGACGTGATAGATCGATTTAACGTGAGATTTTGAGATTCAGTATTCTTATTTGCTGAGTTTGGTCTCATATTTAATGGGGGAATATTAGATATAGTTTCACTTGCTGAAAACAAATTAAAAAATTAAAAAATTATTATTTTCTAATAAAATTTTAAATTTTTATTAACTTTTTAATCTGATTTTAGAATTATGTTTCCTGTGCATTTTTGGACTTATTGGAATTTTCACGATGGAATCTCTTCCTCCATTCATCAGTGGCAATTGTCCTTTATACAAGTGGCCATCAGTACCGGTAATATCCATTCGATTCCTGTAAAAAATAAATCCAAATTATTATCATTATTTAATAGTATTCTCGTCATAAAAAGAAAAGTGCAGAAGCGAAATTAAAGTTAATCCAATCATTATCATTTCAAGTATTCTAATTGTTTCCCCTTTTTTTTTACCTTTTTTTATGTAAATAATAAGTGATGATATGACTGATTGATCTTCTGGTATTTGGTCTGTTTCTATAGAACGAAGATGAGAATGTCACTAACTTATCATTTGTTTCAGAATCCAATGCTTGTCGAATCACTTTTCGATGAGGATATGATGTTGCCGTATGTGTACCACCAACTTGACGATTAATTGAATGATAATTCGAGAAATCTTTCAATCCGCTCAAAGCTTGTGCTTGTATGTATGCTTTGGATGGAGGATAGATATTTTGTGCTTGTAATTTTTGGAATTGTCGTAGTTGATCCATTTCATAAATGGAGACTGCTCGATTCGGACCTGTCATCGCCTTTAATGCTTTCTCCAAAGGAGCAACTGGTGTCGGATGTAATGATGAATTCACATCTATAGGTCTATCACAAGAGAGACAGTTATATCGAAAAACTGGTCGTCGTAATCCAGCAGCGTCATCTTCCACCGGAACATAAGTGTGTTGATGTGGTTGTACGGGTTGTTCGACATTCAAATTCTTCAAAAGTCGTTTCATCTTTTTCAATTGTTTCTCCAACTCCTTCTTGAACTCTTCAATTTCATCCTTCTCGATTTTTAAATTTAATTCTTCGTTTGTCTTCTTTTGATTTTCGTTCATTAAATTGTCCTAAATTTATATTAATTATCAATCGGATATTTTCAAAAAATAATTAAACGATATCAGATAATTGTCTTTTCAAATTGTCAATTTGTCGAGAGAGCGCCGCAGTAATATCGTCCACTGTTGGAGTTGATTTTCCGGATTTTTTACGAATTTCTGAACGATCTGCCTTCTCCTCTTGTAGTTGTCGACATAATGCTTGCAATTGCTGAATTCGATAAAAAAAATTGAAGAATTTATTAGGAACATGAAATGTGTAACTTGAAGCAACTTTTCATTCGTTTCGAAATCTTTTTGTAAATTTAAGATATCTTCAAATGAAATATCAGTTTGATTGTTGTTGTTATTATTATTATCATTGTCATTATCATTGTTTCTTTCATTAGACATATTTGCAATTTTATTTTGTGAATTCGCTAATTGTTGACGTAACTGTAAAGGAAAATGTTTTAAATATAATTGATGGAATGAAGAAATATGTAATTGGGAAACATTTTTCAATAATTTTTTTAATTCACTCAATTCCTTTTCATTGTTCCCGAATTTATTTTTAAGATTTTTCAGTTCGTCTGCCAATCCTGGATATAAATCGTTAAGTCTTCTCATATATTCTTCAACTTCTTTCCTAAAATTCTCGTCGGTGTCACTTCTCTCAATTTTGGTTTTAATAATTGGTTCAGTTTGATGATTATCATCTGTTTTTGATTGACTAGCGGTTAGATTAGATTGTATTAAATCATTAATTGATTGCTGCAACGATCTTAATTGATCATCTGCGGTTGCTAATTGTTGAAATATATTATTCATTTTACTCAGAGCATCGTCTAATGATTTCGAACATTTATCAATATCTTTAGACATTAACTTTGTTTTACTATCTGTTTAATTAAATAAAATTCATGAGATTAATAAATAAAGGGGAACCATCAACTGACGATTTTCGTGGTTGATTACCATGTTTAATATCTTGAACTTTTTCGGCAGTTTCTTCTTTGAAATTTAATTTTTCTTCTTCCGAATTCTTGTTAACTCGATCATCTAAATTCTTCAAATTTTCTTTCAACATTTCAAATAATTTCTTCAAATCATCAATTTGTTCCTGCAATTGTTCTTTGTCCTTCTCATTCAATTTTTCCTTCATTTCCTTCTCCGTTGTTTCTATTCGTTTTCGTAATTCATCAATCTCATTTTGTAAAGCTTGGATCATATTTGTTAAGCCGTCAAACTCCTTTCTATCCAATTTCTCCTTTAACTCCTCATCAATCTTCTTCAATCTTTCATCATAATCTGAAAATTTATTTGATAAATTTTTCATATTCTCTTTCATTTCATCCAACACATCGTTAGAAGTTTGTTCTTTCTCTAAATCGGATAATTTGTTTTGTAATTTTGATTGTGCATTTTCCAATTCTTTCATTTCTTGTAATAATTTCTCCAACAATTCAGTTAGTCGTGTAATTCCACTTTCGTTTGCTTCAACTCGTTTATTTAATTGGATTGAATTCCATGCATAGACGACAGCAGAATTTTCTCGGTTATCTTCTGATTCTGGATCCGTTTTACTAGAATTACTTCCTTTCATATATTTGGATAGAATTTCATTATTCCCCAAATCTTTCACACTTTCCAATTGCGATTCCAATCGATATAATTGTTCTTTAATTTTATTCATATCGTTATCTCGTTTTCTTTCTATTACTTGTAAATTATCTAATTTATTTTCTGCGTTTGACATCCGCTCTTGATTATTATCCTGATTATTCAAGTTTAATTGAGATCTCGGTGAGTGACAGGTTGCTTCGGAATTAGAAGTAATTTGTTCGACCTTCTCACCATCCACTTTATGATTATTTGCATTGCTGACATTTAACATTTCACCTAATAACAATTTGAGAACATCAAAATTAACAATAGATGAATTGATGCTCATATCCAATAGATTGGGTAATGTTATCTCTCCATTCCTTAATTGATGATCGATTGCAGTAACTGATGTCATTTTATTGGAGATAAAATATTTTAAATAGAAATTTAATGTTCTTACTACAAAATATCAAAGATAAAAGAATGAATCCGTTAAACAAATTTCCCACTTCTTACTTTACTGTAAACAAAACAAACGTTGTTGCCATGACAACAGCCTTGATGTACTAAATGTTTCGATAGCCATAAATAACGAAACCAGACAGAGATTTCATCGAAAAAACCTACTTTATTCTAATTGTTTTTCTTAACTCCTTAACTTTCTTATTATAATCCAGTATATGCCTACTTTTCTACCATATGCTTTCTCTCATATAAAATTATTATTATTAGAAGAAAGTGTTAATTGTCGACAATAATCAAACAATTAGTCAACAAGCATTTAGTTTCAAGAACAATCCTAATTTAAAAACAAATCGTTTTTCTCCTTTTCCTCATCATCTGAATCTCACGTCAAGCTCGTCGTAGACGAAGCAAATGGACTAGCACATGATTGTTAATAGGAAACTCAAAAATGTTAAATTGGTATTAAATTGAGTGAGAATTTTTATAAAAATGTTCTTGACAAATGTCAAAATTACTTGCAAGGTGTCGAATGTTGTGATATTGTAGTTAATTTGATAATTTGTTACAATTAGAAGTAAAGTACTATCGTCTCCGAATATTTGATGTGACAATGGAATTTTGATTATTAATATTTTTTAATCTTTAAGTTCTAATAATTCTAACATTGTAAGTTAAGTGTAACCGACGACTATTCAAGAGAATTATTAAATTTATTAAAAGTTCATTATTATTCTAAATAAATATTATGATCATTCCAAATTTAAACAATTAAGAATATTTATAATTCTTCCTAATGACTGAACGATTGGCAAATAATTCGATAGGTTAAATCTCATGCATTCTCCACATATTCCTCTTTATTCAAATTTCCCCAATTATTAGAATCAACGTTGAAGAATACGCTATTCTTTACTAAGCTTTGTACAGGATTCTTAATCGTAATTTTCCTCATATTACTATGGCTTTTAATACAGCAAATTACCAAAGGCAAAAGTCAATTTATTCCAATGGCTAAATTATTCTGCGAAATTGGAGAAAATCGTTGTCGCTTAAGATTATTATATAATTTACATAATCATTTACATGAAGAATAACTGTACTTAATTTTTCAATTTATCTAATTTATTTTAAAAGAAAAATTAAATGAAATTCTTTCAACTCCTTTTTTTGAATATCAGCCAAACTTTCAAAACATTTTTTTAAGAATTTTGAAACAATTTAAAGTTTTCGAGCAGAACTCTAATTCCCATAACAACCGTAACGTTTCCATGAGAACATATAGATTATGAAGAAATCTTCTCAATCAGTTCCAAGAGAATATCTGGTGGTAAAATCATCAACCTTTCTCCAAATTCTATTAATTCTAAATCAATGGTACTTCTTTGGCATTTATCTTATTGGAGAATTACTTATCTTTATTTTTAAACATGAAACTCTTCCATATACATCTTCTGTCTTCGAACTAGAAATCTTGCTACTCATCGTTTTAGCAATTATTGAAGCAGTTCGACTACATTTCGGAAAGAAAGGCAATTTGACTGAACGTCAATGGGAAACAATAATTTGCTTAATTTTGTCCGTTGTCAATGTTGCAATAACGATCTATTTCCTTTTATTACAATCATACGTGTTACGGTTAGAAACGATCATCAACGCTATTCAAATAACTTTTATTGTTGTGGAAATAATATTCTGCATCATTGCTATTATTGCATTCAGAACAATTCTTTAATAGACAAATAAAATTTTTTTAGTTCCGATATTTTTGTGCGCCGAATATTTTCCAGCCATCATCATACATTAAATTTCCTTCCTAATTATTAAAAGTTAACATAAAGTCACATCAGCCATTATGGATTGTCAAGAATGGGAAGCGAATGCTAAAAAGAAACAATTAGACAATCCGGAGAGACGTAGTGTTGATAAGCAGTTGATTGCATTACAGAAGAATTATCGTCAATTGGAATTACGTTGTCGTCAATATGAGGAAGAGACGAACGCTCAACTTAATTCAAAGAAGTTTTCATTTTCATGTGACAATTTAAGAAAATATTTGTATGAATAAAAATTTAAAGATTTGAAATTCGAGGATTAATTAAAGAACGAGATGAGTTACAAGAGAATATTCCGACATTAGGTCAAGATAAGAATAAGGGAGATGAAGTCAGATTAGAACGAGAAATAGAAGAATTACAAAAGGAGCAACTTCAGTTAAAAACGAAAATTGCAGGACAAAAAACAGAATTAGATGAATTAGAACATAAAGTTCTTCAGTTCTTCTACAACTATTTTCAATAACTATAACAATAATTAGATAAGAGCTGAACAGAAGAAGTTGAATGAACAGAAACATCGAGTTGGAGGATATTGTGGGAGACAGAATAAGAAAGAAAACTTGACGAAAAAAATTCGACAAGCTGAAGAGAAATTGCACTTGGTTATTATTAAGATTAATTTTATTGAATTTAAAATTATTTTAATCATTATCAATTCGATAGGCTACTCAAAGATATAATAATACGATAAAAGAGAATGCCGAATATAGATCGAAGATAACTCATTTGATGACAGAAAGGAAGAAACATATAAAACGTCATGAAGAACTTTGTCAACAATTACAGAATGTAAAGAAAGAAGTCTTGTCCGTAGTAAATGAATGTACGAGAGTATTCGATTTAAAGTTTTTCATTTTTTCAAAGATCTTCTTCTTTATTCTATGATTTGTAGACGTGATCTTCAAGGTAAATTAGATGCTGTAAGAGATAAGAACGCGAGAGATCAGGATAAGTATATTAGTAAGATTCGTCTCCTTCAATCTGATATTGAGAGTAATGAAAAACTGAAGAAATTTATCGAAAATAAACTGTCGAAACGTGAGAAATATAAAACAGAAATAAAAGACATCAAATCAAGTGATAAAGCAAGTAGAATATTTTAAAGTAATTTCTCGACTATTCCACTGTAAAATTTCAATTGAAATTTTGTAGATCAAAAGAAGAAACTCAACCCGATCACTACAGCAGACGATTTCAATGATCCTGAAGTTCAGAGGATGATCGAAGAATTATATGTCCAATTTGAACAAGGAGATTTGGATCCGTTTTCCTTATTCCGTCACGTCAATGCTTTGACAAATGAAGTTTCCACATAATCATCTTATTCTCAATCTTCTTCTACCAATTCTTAACAATCAGATTCAAGATTTACAAAATCAAATTCAACAAATCGAGAGCGATATAGAGACGATAACGCGGATCACTAACGAAACTAATTCATATCGTCAAGCATTGCTACAAGAAATGGAAGTGAGAATTGGAGTTTTGAATTTATTCAAATTAAATTGTGTTTTTAGGAGAAATATGTGTGGAATGTAACGAAAGAGGAAGATTTAGATCAGAAGATTAAAGAAGATGAAGTATCATTACAGGAATTATTTAAAGAAGTGGAAGAAACTTATAAATATTTAGATTGTCATTCAGATGATCTTCGTGCTTATGAAAATGGTAATTTTTATATTTTTTAATTAAATGAGAATTTCTAATGAGTTTTTAATGAATTCCATTATACAATTAGGTGAAGAACAAATCAATGAAAGTAATGTGATTTATTTCTTGAAAGAAATTGAATTAAGAGCAAATAAATATATGACTCTCTTCTATTTTAGTGGACAAGAAACAGGTGGTGGACAAACCTTGCAACAAGGCGGCTCAATCAGACCTTCAGGTGAACTTTATTGAAATTCAATTTATTTGTCACAATTTTTCAGGACAAACTCTCAATGAAACATTTTCGAGTTATGGAAAATTGCATACAACAAAGAAGATTCAAATGACAGATGTTAAAGATCGAACAGTAACGTTGGATGCGATGACTTTAGAAACAGAAGATCCTAATAAAGTTTCAAATAAATTAAATTAAATTTGAATGTGATTCACGTTGTTCAATTTCCAGCATAAGGAGAGAGGCAAGGGAAAGAAGATGAATAAACCGGTGGGAATCCTGTCAGCTGATTCAATGGATACAGAGTCGATGGATAGTGTTAATGGTAATGATAATATTTAAGAAAAATATGAATATTTTATAAATTAATAAAGCTGAGAAATTTTGAGGGAAAAATCGAATGTTTTTTATAATTTATCGTATCCTAATTGAATTGGATCCGTTTAGATCAATATGTTTGTCATGGCAACATGTCGAAAGGGAAACATAAGATCTTCAAAATTTTATTTTTGCCTCCAATCCAATTTTTGTTAACATAAAAATATTTTTTTTCTAGTGCAGTCTGATAAATATTGATTTAAGTATTATTTTAGAGAATTGGAATAAAGGAGAAGGTTTAACATTAACAAAATTATTCGTCACATTCTTAATCAGAAATACGTTATAAGAAGAGACTTGGTGGAATGAGTTCAAACAATTACCCATATCCGCCTCATGCCATCATACATAAGAAAACAACGAACAATAATCAAGTAGAGAGCACGAATGACGAAGATCTTCCTACTTCGACGAATGACGATGTGGAGAACAATTATGAAGATGCAAATACGATAAACGATTCGAATGATCTTCCACAAACATCATCGCCAACCAACAACAATGGCTATGAAGAGAATGAAGCGAACAATGATGAAGAAGACAGAGATACTGTTTCCATGCAATATTATAATAAATTTCAGGAGAAGGCTCGACGAGCTACTGGAGACAAGAATCCGAGACAAAATCAAAGTGAAACTCCTTCCGAACAACAACAATACGCTTATCAACAAGCTCAGTCAAGGAAAATGCCAAAGCAATTCAATCTTTATCAGCAACCAGTTAATTATAAAAATAAAGGATATAATGGATCTGCATTCCCATTGAGATCATCTGAATCAAGACATAATAGTTCACAAAATATTCCTAACAATAACAATAACAATAATAATAATAATAGCAGATCAACTTTTAGTTATTCGAATAATCGACAAAATGATATGAGAAGACAACAACAAGTTGAATATCAGAAAAGATCGAGATCATATCAAAATTATAAGTCGGCAGATAATGATTCACAATATTCAGATAATCCATATAATCAACATAACTCTCCTTCTAATCCTCACAATTCTCAAATGTCGGAACGACAACAACAACAAGAAGCTCAACAATATTCACCAATTCCCAACATCCCTTACGGCTATCCTAATGTTCCTATGATGCCCGTTGTTACACCAAGGTCACAATTCGCTTTATATTCAAACAATGTGCTACCACCAATCCCACCTGCGCAACCAATGCCCGTTCCCCAATATCCTATGTATCCGATGCAATATATGTACAATTCGATGGATGGGTCATACGTACCATATCCGTATAATGGCACTATGGCGCAAATGCCGAATCAACCGATGTTTTATTCTCCGAAAAAACAGTAATCTAATTAGAAATTTCTGTTATATGAATCGCGTATTTTAACATATATAATAAACTTAATCTTAATTTGAAAGAGTTCCAATTCTTTAGAACTGTTTATTTCGTTCGTTCTCTCTAATATTTTGACTTACGGAAAAAAAACGATTTTTGTCGACATTGTAATTCAAAGGATATATTCATAAATTATTGTATAAAATAACACATTAGCTCCGAATTTTGTTGGGAGATTTAATCGATCGATAAACTTTTGTTGCTTAACTACGAAACTTCATCAAGAAACCTTATAATAAAATATTGAATTTATTTTATTCTTTTTTTATTCTATCAATAAACTTCTTTTTATTTTTTTGAAGTATAACTTACTTCAAAATGGATAAATAATGTTACCAATCAAATCATTGTTCGACAGGTTTATATAGGAATTGAATTCATTTATCATAACTCTCTTTCGTCAGTTCAATTTAGATTTGTCATAAATATCAATTCATTTACCTCCGTTTTGGTTTTATTGTTCTTTCGATTGTGTTTTATTCGAAGGGAATGTCCACCTCAATGAAGAAGAAAGATACGACGAAAAATATCTTTTCAAACAACCAAACAAATAAGGCGTATGCTCCAACACCTTCTTTGTATCCACCGATGTTTGTTCCGGTGTCTGCGAGAGAAAATCCAAAATTAGTTTTCTCTCAAAATGTTGCAGCCGTACCACAACCAGTTATGCCAACAGTTCCACTCAACAACAAAGGAAAACAACAACAAATGCCAATGCATCCATATTATCATCCGCTCTACTATCCACCTTTATCAAAGAGTTCATCCAAGAAACAAACGATGTCACAACCGCTCGTTTATCCTCCATATGCTCCCTATTATAATCCTTGGATGATGATGCCACCTCCGATGATTCCAGTTAATTCCTTCGAAAATGAGGACACAGACGACAATAAGAAGAAGAATGTAGCCCCGCGTCATACAAATGGTGCATATCACAGAGCTAATCCGGTCGATAATTATATTCCAAAAAGTGGAGATATTATTGTTCCTGCTAATTATAAGCACGTGAGAGCGAGAGTACATCATCAGGACGAATTCAGTAGCGCTCCCTCTCAATCGATGAAAGAACTAGACACAAGCAAATCCCAATCAAAGAGTCTGGATAAGAGCAATAGTTTGAATTCACCTGGTACTTCAAAACTTTCGAAAAAGTCGACAAAAAGCTCCTCATCCAAATGAGAGCGAATGAAACTTTAATTAGAAATACTCGTTTATCTCTCCTTCATAATTAATATCACTTCAATGTTCAAGGATAAAAATCTCATATTTTCTTCTTCAGTTTTTGATAAGATATGTTTTATAAATTTTAATAAATAAATATATTCCATCGAAATTAACATTTATGGGTACAAAAATAAAAAGAAACGAATTCCACCAAATTTCGTTCGTTACTAGTTTAGATAAAGATATATATGGTTCGTCTAGTTAATATCCAGTAGTTATCTCTCGCAGTTGCTTTATCCATGGACTTCCGATCTTGTAGTATTCCACTTTTAATCTTGTCCATTTTTCTAATGTTTCCTTTTTTCACCGGTAAATAAATATATTGTATTGTATAATTTTGCGATAGAGAAACGAACAAACGAAGCCGGATAAGAACTAGATAATGACCATATATTTCGAAGGGAGAAAGTAAATCCACCAACAAGAAAGACAAAATCGGGAAGAAAGAAATTCATTATAAGTAAATTAGATTGATAAGTACTATCTGTCTTAAAAAGATCAATTTATCCCTATTCCTAAAATTCTAATGAAGTACTTCCGCAATATCCTTTCTACAATTTTCATTCATCGACAACATCTCCATTGAAATGCTTAATGTTCATCCATCGGTCGTTGTCCTCGTTGTTATTGGAGTAGTAGGCAGAAGAACAAGCATCAAATATGCAAGATGTTCTCTCACTCAACTATCCGTCCAAGTAAATGTCGGATAAATATGCGCAATTTTAGTCTCTAATAAAGCATTAGACGGAATTGAATTGCGAAATGTTTCATTTATATTAATTTCTCTAAGTATAATTAGGTAATGTGTTAAAGTTCAAATTTATATAATTCTCATTCTGCCCACTTCTTTTCGTTTTTATTTTCACCTTCTCGGTTCAACAGCAACGATTCTCAACTTCTTTCGTTTACTACTCCACTTGCTCATGATTATCCCAATAATTTTTGTCTGAAAATAGAAATTCTTTCAAAATTATAATGTAAGATATGTTGTGAGAGAATGTGGCCAAATTGTTTTTCTTCAAACTTCCCGTCCAAAACATATACCTTCCATCATCTCAATGACTGATTTGAATACAATAAGTCCAATCGACTAGTTAATGAATAAGCGGATATCCAGCAATTTATTTCAAATAACTGAACACTTAAAGAACAACTATTATCATGCATTATTATCACGCGCTAAAGAAAAGCAGTTCTATTACACTTAACATAAATTTTTAAATTTTATACTTCTTCTTTCTCCCTTCTTCGTCCGCTATTAGATTTCTTCATGTTTTTCCATCAAACAAAAATTCAAGTTGTTTCTGAACATAATATTTCCATTTTGGACAGGGGCTGGTCTCCGAGTAAAACGAAACAGATGTTACACAATCAACAGAACATTTTCCCCCATTAAATCGACTTGCAAACCATCCCATCCTTAACACGGCTTAGTAACAAGTGATAATCTCAATGGAAGGATATTTATTTTTAGACCTTCTTATTCCAATGCATTTCTATTATTACCATCATACTCATAAGAAGATAGAAATGATGCACCAGAACGATTGATGTCTCTTTCGTTCGTATTTTCTTCTTTAAATTAATTCAAATAAGATAAGAAATTTAGAATAGTTGACAACATTTCCATTACTTCCCTCCAACTTTTACATAAGAACATTCTGGTTGCAGAATTTCATCTTTTCTTTCAATTTGAAAAATATTCCTGAATAAATGAATAATTTGCAAGTAGAAAGTATATAATTGGAAAATAATAATTTTTTAGAAATTGCATGTTTCATTTTTTTCAGGAAAACGAACATTATATTTCGACGATATTCCTTTAAACTTAATTCCTTGAAGATAAGTAACAATGGAAATTTTACTTCAATTATAGTTCTAATGGAATACGAGTGATATATTTGATAAGGAATAAGAAAGCTTCAACATTTATTTTCCGCCTTCTTCAGAACTATAATTTACATTGTCGAGAATCACTTTCACTTCGTATGTTGCGATGGTTTTCATTCCATTAAATCGATTAAACAACAAATGCATGGGGAAAAAATACGATGTCTCTAGTTGATCCTTCTCGTTCTTTTTCATTTGAAACAATTTTTATAAGAATTAAATCAAAAAATTACTTTTTATTGCTTTCCGATAACTTCAATCCCATTCATCTCTTTTCCCTTATTATTAATCAAATTTGGATAAGATAGTCGATGAAATCGGATATGAAACACTCGTATGATATTGGATTCCGATTAGAATTTAAATATTTTTAATCAGATTAAAAACGTCCAAGTCCAAGAAAAATCTTTTACATGAAAAAGTTGTTCTATTTTCATAAAATCAAACTCGAAATAATTGAAAAGGAATTCTAAATTTGAGAGTTATGTTAATTAAATGTGACAATGAAAAACAATTCATGTGTTTAATCATCCAAGGAATAACAGTGAATGAATAGAAAAGTATTTTGAGAGAATTTAATTTAAAATGTATCATATATCAATCTTTGTTCATTCATTCGTCCTGAATTTGTAAGTCAAGCTAGAAATTTTGTCTTCCTGCTCCGTATTGATTTGAAAAGAAATGTTATTTCTTCCTATACGATCCCAAATTTTATTCATGAAATGAGAGTTGTGAGATTGAAGAAATCATAGAAATAGTACGACAATACATATCGGAGTTGGTTGTTGCTCGGCACAATTGTTGCCATTTATCTCCATAAATATTTATCACCTTATACCGAATTTGTAAATAAAGCAAATAGAAAAGGAAAATTAAGAGGATAAAATTGACCATTATGAAATAAATAACCAATTATTATGGTTAAGCAGAATAAAGGAAATACTTGTGCGAAAGATACGAAAGAGCCAAAGAAGTAGATAAAATCCATTTGAATAGTATATAGTTGTTTTCCTGAAAAATAATTGTTCGATTGGTTAATGATCGAAGGTCTACACTAGAAAAGTGTTAGGTAATGTCAAGAGTAATGGAAAAGAATAGGGTTTTCCAAATACAATTTTTTTTGTTTCAAACGGAAATCTTCTTTATTCTCATGAATGCTAATCCTTCATATCTTTAAGAAGGAAGTTATTGGTATTAGAGATTGTTATTCCACCGTTCCTTAAGAATACGTAATTATTTATATTCAATTTTTACTTGAAAGACTAATAATAATCATCATCATGATCATCATCACGATCATCATCGGAATATGGTTATGATAAAAATGAAAAATATTTATGTGGGAATAGACAAAAATGTCTTGAATAGATAGCGAATGAAGAAGAGATGAAATATTATCCTTCTTTTCCTTCATATCATTGACACATAATGGTGAGCTGCTTAATTTTATTTATTTTCCATTTTTCAGATTTCCCATGTTGCAATACGAATTTAGATAGGAAAGAAGAAATCATATTTTTTTCGCGCGCTGGATATACTTATATCTAGTTGATGGAAGAAAACTGGAGAAGCATTGATGACTTTTCATAATTTTCACTCAATCAATTCATAACGGATATCATTAGGGTTTCCGTAATCTAATGAACAATTTCACAAATTAATATATTTCATTCTCAGTCTAATTTTACGAGACGACGAAAAAAAATATTAATAATCACGAACAATTTCGTTGTCGCTCATCATAAATAAGAAGAGAATATTCGTGTTTAATCATCTTATTCTCATTTCTGCATCATCCTCATTCTTCTGGTGAAATAATAAAAAGAAGAATTCAAATAATAAAAAGTTGAAAAGAAAAAAGAATAATGCGAAATATTAGCGATTGTGTTGCTAATGATTCATGTTGCTCGATTGATAATCTTCTTTTCCTCATTTCAAAATATATTATACCTAAACCCACTTCAACTTTGCCTGTACTATCTTCGTCAGCACCGTCTTCTTCTCCTTCGTCCACTTTGGGATATGGGAATGATTGGAAGGCATTGTCGGATGAAGCGGAAAATATTATTATGCAGATACTCTTCATCTGCTATATCTTCATCTTTACGACTGGAGCTATATTGAATGGATGTGTCATCGGACTAAGTTTACTTTCACGAGATTTAAGGAAGCAAAAACATTTCTTTATCATTAATTTGGCTGTGGGTGATTTACTTATGTGCACGGCCACTGCACCATTGACACTCGCTCAATTATTTTTGGGTAACGGTGCAAAGCAAGTTACATGGTTACCAATCGACGAAGAAACTTTCACTAATTGGCGTCATTCGGAAATGTTGTGTCGTATACCAATTTGGTTGAAAACGGTGAATATTTTAGTTTCCGTTTTTACGGTAATTGCCATATCGATGGACCGAGTTAAACGATTTGAGAATCGAGTTATTCGTTGTCCTAAAAACAAACATAATAATGTTTGTTCTAAATTGGTCCATATTTTCAGATGTAAAACATTTGCTACTCACAAAGTGGAATTCATCGCCATAATCATCATCTGGTTATTGGCATTATTTATTCCAGCACCTCTTTATTTCACCACCAAATTGAGACGCTTCGCTTGTAATGAAACACAATGTCAACATGTTTGGAATGAGAATAATATTCTGATTGATCGATTTCGTCGTTTGTTAACGGAACCGTTAATGCGATATCATAATGTCATATCGAGAACAACAGCACTTCATAATTCATCCGCCTTCTCCTTCATTAAATTCAATATTCTTCAAAGTGAACAGTTAAATTATGCTACTCAATTAACTAAATTATTCTCAAGAAAAGATCGAGAAGTTAATGTTATTGCCGTTTGCTATAACATTCTTTTAACTATTTCCATATATGTAATTCCAACAATCAGTGTCATTGTTCTTAATTATCGAATTTATCATATAATCAAACCGAAAAAACATTTATTCCATCTCACATCCAACAAATTCGAGACGTCAATGAACGACATTTCTCACATAAATCGATTGATCAAAAAAGAAATTATTTCTATTGGCATTTGTCGATTGAGAACGCCGACGACCAATACGGAAACAGATCGAAAATTATCTCAGACTCATTCTATGAAACGAACAAAAAGTAAACAGACAAAAACAAATAGATCATCCATTACCAGTAAATTAGGTATACGTCAAGTTTCTTCATGGCCGCGAAAACGGTATTTCAGTCGATATCAAAAATGTAAATTAAGCAAGAAAGATAGATGTCATTCTCTTCAAAATTTCACCGGATCCTCACCAAACGATGACAGTCGCCAGACGAATACTCCAAAACCAAACAAACAGGTTGATTCCAAAATCATTCAATTGAGAAGATTTCCAGCGATCATTGATGAAGAAGATCATATGGAGACATTATTACAAAATAATGAAAATGGTATCACATCTAAATCTACTACTACTACTACTAATAATAATAATAATAATAATAATAATAATGAAAATAATAATAATAATGAAAATAATAATAATAATGAAAATAATAAGAATAACAAAATTTTTAAAAAGAATGAAAATATGAAAATGCATGATCTTAAAAAGAATTATAATCATAAAACTTTAAAAAATACAATTCAACAGAATAACAACAATAACAAGAATATAAATAAGAATAGTAATACGATGGAAGAAAGAAAATCGATCATGAAGGAATTTCGAACAGATACTGATACGAAGATTCCGATGATTAAAAAGAAATCGAGACAATTACAAAAGAGAAAGCAAATTGGTAAGTTACTTGCCGCCATCACTGTCAACATTGCTATATTTTGGCTTCCATTAACACTCTATCATATAATTGCTGATATTAATCCGGATTTAGTTGAATCATCAATTTTCCGTTATATTCTCGGTTACATCCAGTGGATGACATTCATTCCATCAGCAATTAATCCCATTCTTTATGGAATACTCAATTTCCATTACCGTCAAAGAATTCTCAAATTTCATCAAAGATTATTTAACAAATAATTAATTTTCCATTGAATATTTTTACTCTCAAAATTAAATTCTATTTTTATTTACTTCTAAACAGTACAGAATATAAGTCACCACAAGACGAAATGGAAATACGAAAAATTATTAAACTTCCTAAAATTAATTTTTAATTTACTTCCTCGCTTGTAAATTATTTCTTTTTGGTTCTAAAAACACTTCCACAATTTCTTCGATGATATCTTTAAACGGTTTCTTCGCTGATGATTTACCTGTCATTTTCGTGATCTTCTCTGAATAATATTTGATTTTTGGTTCAGTTCCACTTGTTCGTACTGTCAATTGGATATCGCCATCAAAATGAATGATAATCATTTGTGCTGTCTTGTCCACCGGTAATGACGGTTTTGATGCACTCATCAAAGTGCCATTTTTCACAACTACATCAAATCCGGCCGTTAAATCGATAATTCTCTTAATTTTATAATTTGCCAATTGTGCCGGATATCGAAGTTCTACATCTTCCGATGTCACCAGAAGTCCATCAGGATAAGATCGAACACGATTAAATATTGTCCTAATAACCGCTTGATCGTCACAAATATAATAAGAATTGTTTGTTTCACTCTTACCAAATTCTTGATAGATGTTTTCAAGATGTCTTGATATGAATCCTGGTTTATTATCCTTCGTATATTGTTCCATTGCTAATTGATGGAAATAGGCGATGGCACTAACACCATCTTTATCTCGAATTGCAGGATTGCACATAAATCCAATTGCTTCTTCGAAAGCGAAAATTGTTTCCATTTTCTTTTCTTTCAATACTTTATCCGCTTCATTTCCCATCCATTTGAATCCAGTGAGTGTTTGAATGAATTGCATTCCATATTTTTTTGCAATTCCTTTCAACAATGCCGATGATACGACCGTCGTTATAACACATTTCTTCCCATCTTTCTTTTCAGCATTTTTCTTTATTAAAAAATGACCTAACATTGTACCGATTTCATTTCCGTTAAACATTCTCCAACTACCATCCTCTAATTTCTCTCCACAATCCATTCGATCAGCATCAGGATCATTAGCATAAATCAATACAGATTTCGATTCATTAGCAGCTTTCTTTCCTTCATCCATCACTGAATCACCTTCTTCAGGATTAGGAAAAGTGACAGTTGGAAATTCAGGATCAGGTTCATTCTGTGACTTCACTGGAACGAATGGTTTATATCCAAACTTCTTAAACATCTCTTTCACAGCAATGGCACCAACACCATGGAATGCAGTATATGTACATTTCGGTTGTTTCATCTCTTTCACATTGACATATTCTCGATAAATATTATCAAGATAATCTTGAAGAATGGTCTATTAATTCCCCTTAAACATTTTCCCATTTTCAAATAAATTAAACTTTATAAAATTTTAAATCTACTGTCACTTTTCGTTCGGCGATGGGTTGAATCGATTTCTCTTCACGGAAACTTTCCATTGCTCTCGCAATAAATTGATCTCGTGGTGAACAAATCTAAAAATAATTAATTCTTCATAATTCATTTAACATTCTTTAAACTTGTGCTCCATTGCTCCAATAAATTTTATATCCATTATCTTGTTTTGGATTGTGACTCGCTGTAATCATAATTCCAACATCAGCTTCCAATTTTTTCACGGAAAATGGAACGAATGGTGTTGGAACAGTATGTCCGAATCGATGTACTTTGAATTTTTCACGTTCGAACACTGTGGAAACTAAACGACTCCAACTAATAGAATTTGAAAGAAAAATCATCCAATTGAAAAATCATCCAATGAAGAATTAAACTATTCACTATAATGTCTCGCATCAAATCCAATAACGACAGATAATTCCGGTTTATTCGGATTACATTCTTTCACATATTTTGCGAGACCAAGAGACGCATGAGATACAGTCACGTCATTCATAGCATTAAATCCACATCCTGTTCTGCCTCTTAGACCTGAACAGGAATAATTCAAGAAAAAAAAATTTTTAATTTGGAAAAACACAAATCGATATTACCTGCCGTTCCCAATTTAATATTTGTCAAGAAAAGTTTTTCTAATAATTTCGTATTGTTATCCGCTTCAAATTTCGCTAATTCATCGAGGAATGCTTTATTCTATAAAGAAAGAGAAATCGATGAAAAGAAAAAAAATGTTGATGAGATCGACCAAATGCTAAAAATAAACTTGCTCTATTTTACGATAACTATCCGTTAACTGTGCTAATTCACTCATAATGGAAAACTATCTAATTGATACGGATGTACAAAAATATGAGGAATTTGTTTAGATAAAATTGAAAAATTCAATTTGACAAAAAGAAATGAGAAATTGAAACGAAAATTTATATACATTTTTTTTCTTAAACTTTTATAATACGAGAAAATTTTTCTTTTTGCTTTTGTTTACAAAAAAGAGAAAAAGAGAAAAAGAGAAAAAGAGAAAAAAAGAGAAAAAGAGAAAAACATAGAGAAAGAATAGATTAATGGGATGGAAAGGAAATTATTTCTTTCAATTAACAAAATTCCACATCATTTTAATTCATCATTTTTCTTTAAAAATTGACCATAAAAAAAAAGACGAAATAATTAAAGTTTCGTTTCATAAATTAAAAGGGAAATTTGTAGTAAGGGAATTGATAGTAATATTAATGGAATATGTTGTATATGTCGAGAAGTGGAAAAGTTATGGCGAAGAAAATGAGAAAAGACAAATCGAAGTTTGGAAATGATTTAATAATAGCTTGACAATTCGAACAGGTTTGAGACAAAGGAAACACTTTTTAACAAAAACATTTCTAAAGGAGTTGAAACGTAGTTTATGAGAAAGTGAAATTAGTTTTTTCTCTTTCATCTTCTTCTACTATTCTTCTGCATTTCTCTTTGTGCTTTCAATTCTTCCTCTTGATCTTCCCGAACAGCATGTACTAAAGTTTTTTGTTCTTCGAATCTTATCTGATCATAAGATGATTCCATATATGGATCATCATCATCAGCTTGATCAGAATCACGATAATCATCAGGATCAAAATCGATGATGAAATCCTTTAATGAACCGGCGTCATCATCACTTCCATCATCATCATCATCATCATCATCAGAATTTTGATTTAAATAATTTCTTCGTTCATGTTGATGATTAGGCATTGGATATGATGATCGTTTTGGATGTTCCCCTAATTGTCCTCTCATTTTCTGTCTATTCGAATTATTTTGTTGTTGTTGTTTTTGAAGTTGAAGTTTTATAGATTTTCCAGATGAAATTGATTTGACATTTCGATTGTTCTGTGTGGAGAAGATTTGTTGTTTCTTATTCGGAATGTTCGTCGGTTTTTTCAATTTCGAATTTAATACTTGCATTTGTGCTTCTTGTAATTTCTTTGTTCTTTCCGCTTCCTGTTGTTTCCTTATCATTCGTTGTTGTACAATTTGATTTTTAATTAATTTCTCTTCATCTTTCTTCTTCATCGGTTGTCCATTTTTCTGTTTCATTTGTTTTGTTCCCACATTTGTCTGTTGTTTCCCTTGACTTATCTCATCCGATTTTCTTTTACGTATCTGAGACAATTCACCAACATTATTCTTTCTCATTCCTTCATTAATTGATGATTTTGGTCCAAATTTATTATTTTCAGCTACAGCCATCAATGATTGGAAATTTAATGAAGATGAACCACTCGATGATGATGTGACACATGATTTTACTATATTCGATCGATTCATTATATTCATTGTCGATTCATTTTGACGTGATTTATTCGAAATAGAATTTTTTTGAAGTATTTGGTTATTGTTCGAACAAGTCCTTCTTTCATTCTTCATTTCTTTTCCAGTTAACATTAATTGTGTGGAATTTGGTCGATAAAGCGAATTAGATGTTGCACTTTTAATCATTTTCATCTTATCGATCGATGGACGTCGTTCTCCATTCACTCTTATATTCTTTTTCATGAGATTCATTTTTTGTTGTTGTTCTTGTTGTTTCTCTAACATTAATTGTCGATTATTAATCAAATGCGAAGTATTATTTCCAACATTTTTATTCTGTTCTAATTGTCGTTTTGGAATTGTTCTCGTCAATTTATTTGACATATTTCCACCATTCATATTATTCACATTATTATTTCGATTCTTACTCAGATTACAATTCGACGATAATGATGAAATTTTTGAATATTTATTTTTTTCATTATTTTGTTGCTGTAGAGAATTATTTTGAATTAATTTCGGTTTTTTTTCTTTTATTCCACTGTTAGTCGAAGGGAACCCATTACTCTCCTTCAATTTCAATGGAACTGGCAATCTTCCTAATGACGAAACTGGTCCAATTTTATTTCCGTTGAATCGACTTGGAGATGGTTTGTCCAAAGGAGGTTTCTTTGCCGTTTTCTAATAACAGACGAAAAGTTAAATAAATTATAATTTAATTTTTATTCAGAAAGAAAATGATGAGAAAATAAATGAAATTCGGGAAGAAAAATCATTAAAAGAAATGACACTAAACTGCATTATTTTGGGAAATTTCCAATAGCTCTTGAAAAATCATTTTCGCTTTTTTTATATCCAAATAAAATGAAATTGTTTAAAAAACGAATTCATCAAAAATTATTCCAAATTTATGTACAAATCGCACACGAATAATTAATGCGAAGAGATTAGATGAAGCTTCACAATTAAAATTGTTGTAATTTACTACGTTATTAAGCAATTAATTTTAGTTGAATTAACATTCCACACATGATTGTTTAAGACGACTACTACTCCACACACCAAATTTCTATTAATATTTTTTATCTTCCACTTCTAACTTTGTTGAGATGAATTTCTTATTTTCTTATTTTCATACTGAATAATAAATTTTTATCTTCCAATACTTCCATCACGTTACAGGATTAGTTTATAGTCTTTATAAATAACATTTGTTTACCAATGGATTTTTTATCAATACCTCACCACTTAACATCAATTTAATTAGTTTTTAATTACAAAATACAGCGTATGTTTGTCCAAAATCTAATTTTTCAAAAGGGAACACTTTTTAACCTTATGAGTACCAAGCCACCGGTAGCTAAGACAACATCTGTTCTCTCATTTTGTAGTAAGAACGTAAAGAGAAAAAGTTAATGCAAAAGAGATAAAGAACCATAAGCCTAATTACGTTACTGATGCCGAACCGATTAGTCTAATTATTTAATTTGATAAGTATTACGTAAGTAACGAAAATAATTTTATTAGATAAGTAAAATTTTTAGAATACTCAAAAATATCACACACATAATACCTAATAGCGAATATGTTATTTGCCATATAATATAGATATAATATTAGACTATAGAATTAATAATATTAAATACAATACCATAAAGTTTATGGCATAAACGACTACCATGTTATAATGATGAATCATCATTGATGATACATAATTCCATTTTAGTACACGTTATTAAGATAACAGAAAAAAGAAATAATCGTCACTCTTATTTCTAATTTATTCACCTACTCATTTACACGTCAACAAGATACGTCATCATAAGCGGAAATGCCTCGTCATCTTTACACAGAAATTAAAGAATTGACAGTTATTTTGACTTGACATTCTCCACTTTTATCTTGTACATTTTGTATAATTGCCACGAAATGTTCCACTTTACTTCATCTTCTCCTTGTTTGGTGGAGAATCGAATCGATTCTTCTGGAAATTTTTGAAATGTACAATATTGAAATTGTGAATGAAGAAGAAATAATCGAAGAAACAAATGAATTGAACGACGATCTTCCAACTTATCGTAAGATGGTCAAAAATACGATACCAACTGTACAGAAAGCGAGAAATCTCGCAGAAGAAATTAAAACATATAATTCTCGAGAACCATCTCGTGTGGAGTATGAACAATATTGGAAGGAAGAAATACACCTTACAATTTTAAAAAAAGTTTCGCACGCAATTGGCAGCATATCCTGCACAAGTTTATGCTGCGAACAATACATACAGTGTATGTCATACACTATTCTTGTTGTTTTTGCCTATTCGTATACATACACTGTATGTATACGAGGCAGAAGAAACGAGAGTCTGGATTTTTTTCTCTTCCTCTATAAAATCGTTTTTGAGCTCTTCGTTTTTGTTACCAAATGGACATCACTACATATAATTATCTAATTAATAATGTTGATGTACAACATTTTCGATTTTCACAACAAATATCTTTTACAAGATGAAAATCTATCTTTGTTAGATGAAAATAACCAATCAAAAATTAACGCACGGTGGAAGAAAAAACATGGAACTATAAAATATTGTTAAGTTTTGAGAAATATAAACGTCAAAAACTTTCATTTTTCCAATTTTTTAACTGGTAAACTAAAGATGCCAGTAATGAACTTTGTTGGTTAATGAAGATTTTAATTTCATATTCTAACTACTCTGGTATATATGTATAATAATTTCACTAAAATTGAATGTCGGCCGCGTGGCCCAATGGACAAGGCGTCCGACTTCGAATCGGAAGATTGCAGGTTCGAGTCCTGCCGTGGTCGATAAATATTTTTATGTTTATTTTTCAAAATATGTTGAAATCTACATTGATTGCTACATTTTTATGTTCGTGTTGTAAAACTGTTGTCGCGTCGAGTACACTCGAGAAATGTTTGAAATTTTATTTTAACTTAACATAACCTTATAAGGTCTGTAATCAATCGACGTCCTTTATTGAATGAATATACTTTGCATTGTTATTCCCTAATAAGAATCCCGTTAATAAGAAGAAATTCTTAAGTTTGTTTAAGAAATTCATCCAATGATGTCTAGAGATCCATCCATTACATTAAATTTCCTATAAGGTAAACAGGAATATGGCAATGTAAATTTCGAGCAATGAATTAGGAAAAAGGAACAATTTGTTTTATTAGTTTTTTTTAATGATTTAAAATTAGAATCCGTTAAATATTAATTGAAAAATAGAATTTACATTGATAGAAGAAAAATCCGAAATAATTTGAATTAATGTCACCTTATTTGAAATGGATAATAACAGATCGTTACGTAACCATAAAACTCCAACGGTGAACATTGCTAATGTATTTAATGAATTATAGGAGATCACGCGATCCCATAAACAAAGAACTTGTTGAACTGGTAGAACACCAACAAAACCTTTGCTAGACCATTCGTTGAAATAGGCATAAATATTGACATCTGAACGAATTAGATGTTCTTTTAATTCCTTACACAATTGTTCCAATAAAGAATGGAAAAGATGAATGAGGGAAACCATTCCTTGGACGGCTGGCCAATGTAATTGGTAAAAATAAGTGGAATATAAATGAGTAAAAGCGAAATATACATCAATCACATTATCGAAAACGAAACAAATCGGAGCAAATAGTTTGACGATATCTTTATGGAAACAAAATATATCAGAGGAATACGTTGATAAATCTAAATTTGAACGAATCTTATTAATAAATCTCTCATCTCTAATCATCATCAAAACCATTTGGTAGAAGTAATCTTCAAATACAAAATATTCATCACTGTCACTTAAAGACGCGTGAACATTTTCAATAAGCATTGCGTCTAAAGCAAATTGATAAGTTATTGACTTATCATATAATTCATTGTAATATAATTGTCTATTTCTTCTTCCAATCATAACTCCATCATCTATTTCATTTGAAAGTCGTTCTTCGGTTAAAATATCCAAATGATCGGTCGATGATAAATTAAGTAATTGTCTCCAACATTTATTTCGATTTTCTATTTCACAATCACTCATCAATTTCTTCCGACACAATTGAACATTATCTAAACTGAAAAAACAATCCTCCAATTTCCATTGATTATTCTCAAATTTTTGCAACTTACCAGGTATTAAAACGTCAGCAAACGACATGTAAGAATAACATAAATCATATTTTGAAAGATGACATTGCCTATATATTTGATTAATCGATGAGAAAATTTTCTCATCATTAACAATCATTTCATTCAAATCCGTCAATTTCCTTCTTTCACTGAATACAACGGACAAAGAATTCCATTTTCTTTTTATTGTTTTACTCTCCTTCACATCGCGACGTTGTTTTCGAATAAGCGAATTCTTTATTGCAAATTCATTTATTAACTGATCTATACTTTTTGCCAAGCACTTAATTGCCATGTTACTGTTTTTCAGCATTTCCTTTGATGTTAGTTTTTCATTCTCATTTTTAAACTCTTCAATATTCCTCCAATAGTTACTGTACTTTTCCACTAATTCACCCAAGTTCTCCATCAATAATCTTCTTTAATTGATTCTTTATTTCTTTCGTTGTCATTGGCAACAATATTTTAGTTCAAATTAATTTTACTGAAGTTATGCTTTGTTTGGGTTTAAAATTTTTAGTCTTACTAAACACCATTTTAATATTTTTCATAAAAATATATATAATACTGACAATTATAAACACAAGATAGCAGTATCAGTTATTACGTTTAAGAAATACCAAATAATTTATATCTTCGAAATGTTTGTTGGTAAGATATGTAAAGCTCAACTACTTTGTAACGTATTTCCAAGTTAATATTGGTACATCGACCATATAACTTCACCATAGTCAATAGATAATACACTAACATTGTAAATATTGTACAATTTATTTAAAATTTATTTATAATTTATTTATATATTTACCCCGCGGGGATTTGTTATTTTAAATAAAAAAAAAAAAAAAAAAAAATTATAAATGAATGAACGTATAAAAATGAACAATTTGCGAATATAGAAAAAAAAGTTTGACAATTTTCTTGTGAATTGTTCGAATTTTTGAGAAGTTGGAATGTCTTCACTTATCATAAAGTCATAAATCTTTAAAAAACAATAATATATCGTTTAAAATTATTTGAAAGACCTAAAAAGTTAAACAATCGAATTTTTCCGTAATATAATTTTAAGATTACCGATATAAATATTATTAGGAATAAGGAAATGGGAGAATTAACTTTGTTTGAACAAATAGTGTTTTGAAGAGTACTTCATTTGGAGGGTAAGAGTGAACAGGTGATTAGAAAAAATGTATTATAGCAAATTGAGGATGTTTAAAGGAAGAAAATAATAATGAAGTTAAAAATGACAAGAATGATGATAATGATGATAAATAACATAATAATAACATTGTGAAGGCAAATCAGTTTTTCTTTCACATAAAAAAGAATGTTTGCGTAGAAAATATTAAAATAAAAATTTTCTTCTAGAACAATTATCGTTGTGATAATGAATGAGAAAGAAAATTTTATTTTATGACAATAAAACTCCAAAGAGAATTAACAGGACGCCATTCTTCCTCTTCCGCCATTCATTGACTTCTTTAAAATTACGAATCATCAAATTCTTCTTAAAATAATTCTTACGGTAAATTTGCAAAAAGGTGACAATAAGAATGATCAAAAGACGTTTACATAATTTGAACAATCGCCATGATGGTACGAACAAATATGTAATTCCTTCACATTTAACAAAACATTCGAATTTGAATTCTCATCAAACAAGAAATCGAATAGAACAACATCAATCATCACCAATTACTTCTGTGATCAACAACCTTAATTATTCGTCAACTGCTCATCACACTTCCAAACGACATCGTATACCACCTTTACAAATAACTTATCACCGTTACAACATGGTATCAGATAATGATAATAGGAAATTTAATAATAATGATTATCATCATCATCTCTTAAGCGAACAACGTCAATTGGAAGAACCACGTTATTTTGAACGTCCTATAAAGAATGTTTCGAAGAAGAATGGCATCCTGAAATTTTCGGAAAAATCACATCATTTCGGATCAACAGCAACATCAACTCCCAATTTATTGAAAGATTATGATTTCAGTACAAATAAATACTCGAAATATAATTTAAGTACGTTAGCTAGAAAATATGTTGTTCCTGCTTCGAAAGTGCGAATTGGGGAGAATGTGACGAACGAAGATATGAATAATATAGTAAAAAGATTTGCTACTCTTCATCATCGTGCTATCGATACGTCAAATAAACATGACTTGAAATTAAGTCCAACTAAACCTGTTACACTGACCAGTAATGTTCCAACCAAACATCGTTACAAAAGAGTCATTACTGAACCTGATGTACGGAAATATTTGTTTGGAGATCAGACATTGCCGTCCAATTCTCAAAATGATCATCAACAACAACTCAAATTGGAAAACAATAATAACGTTCTAAGCAATTTTTTTAAAGATAGTACGAATAACCATAATAATAGTAATAATAATATTAATAGTAATAATAATATTAATAATAATAATAATAATAATAATAATAATAATAATAATAAGAGTAATAATAATAATAATGATAATCATATAAGTAATTCTAATAATAATAGAAGTAGTAAAAGTAATAATAGTGTCGTAAAAAATAACATTAGTAATGATATAACAAGCAGTAGTAGCAACAAAATTGTTAAAAGTTCAAATACAGCCTTTCCAGATAGAGTTGCCGTTTTTCAACAACCGAATAATGAAAATTTCACTAATAGAAAATTTATTGAAAGTTTCTCCAAAAAGAAAGAGACTGAATTAGTTTCATCAACACCGATTACTCATTCCATAAAAAACGAAGTGGATCATGCGGAAAATGATGATTATTCTTATGTACAGAATGCAGGAGACGGTATTTCCATCAATGCGTTAAGTATTCCCGAATCTATTGATTATTTGAACGCGAATGAATCAGATTATGCAAGAGACACTTCAACTTTGCCACCATCAATTGATGGGGATAAATTAAGTTTGATAAGTTCCGTGAAGAAATTCGAAGTTTTCCATAATAAAGACACACCGTCTCATTTGGGAAGTGATTATGAAGAAATGAAGGGTTTGTCACTTATTCTCTATCAAATTTCATAATTTTTTATTATAGAATATAAAATTCTAAATAATATGAATGCAGAAAAGACTAATCGAAACTCGGAATCTGATCATCCAGCAAAATCCCCATCCACTAAATCGATAACTTCGACATATTCGTTAGAGTTACCCAGAAAGCCTACCAATCTCAAATCAGAAATTACTAATCGAATTGATGAAATTCAGTCGAATTCTTTAGTGAAACGACCTGGTACTCGAATCGAATCTAATCGGAGAAATAATAATTTGAAATTCATCGAAGAATTAGATGGTCCAAATAATAATTATCTACAACCAATCCATAAAAGTCCACCGAGAGCACCTTCAATGTCATCTCTAACAGAATTGAATCTTTATAAGGAAAAGGATGGTAAAGAAATAATGGAAACGATTCCTCAGCAGATTTTGAATGAATTGAAAGAAGGAAGGAAACAGCTTCGAATTACTTCCGAAAATATTCCTAATGTACGCAGTCCAACATCTTCAACTGAATCCGTATTTTTAACAAAGAATCATCCAAACGAGGAAAAAGAAATAACTAAGAAGATAAGGGTGGACCATGTGGAAACACCAGATCTAATGAAGGAAATTATGAAAGAAATTCCCCTAAAAGCTAAAGAGATCAATTCCGAAAAAAATAATTTCAAAAGTTCTTCAGGTGGCAATAGTAGTGATTATGAAATTGGAAAGAGTAAACAACCTCATTGGCGTGAAGAATTACGAGAACAAAGAGGATTTGGTACTTTACCATTAAAATTCTCGTCGTCAGCTGATCGAGGATCTATGGAAATCAACTAAAACAATGAAAGTTTTCGGAAGAGAAATCGAAAAATAATTATTTTCTTTTTAAGTTTAAATGAAATTATTCTGACTTTATTCTGTGTCTTTTTTATATTTTCTGACTGATCCATACTGCAAACTTACAAGCACTTTCAATCGAAGTTGTTAACGCTTTGTAACCCGGTGTCTTTTCTGCATCATTTTCAATTCCAGTATCATGATGATCTTGCTCATCATCTCGAAATTGCGTAATATATTCAAGTAGTTCCTTTACCTGAAAAAGGAACCATAAAAATATTAGTAATCCAGTCTAAAGTAACTGTAAAGTAATAATGATAAAGAAAATGTGAAAAAAATTTGTCCATCCCTGGTGGGATTCGAACCCACGGCCTTTGGATTAGAAGTCCAACGCGCTATCCACTGCGCTACAGGGACATGTTGTTAAAGATATAACTGTTTATACTAACATCCTTTTCTGTAATATTTGGATCATTAGAACAATCTTCGATTAATCGATTAGTTTCAAGAGAATTTTCGTTCGTCTTATTCTTCTCATTCAACACAATTAACAAATCACGAATTTGATCGTTATAGTGATCGGTTATGACTGTTTCAACAGCTACTGTACATGCCATAGCGGCTTCCTTACTGATCATGGCCGAAGAGAGACCTAACAAATATCCGAATTGGGAAGCGATTGGAAGAAGAATTGTAGGACGACTACGATATTTCTTTAGCAATTTATTAAATGTTGCCAAATGATGTTTCTCTTGTTGCCACATCTCGTTAATTTTTGGTCCGATTTCTGTCTTTCCTAACACGGCCATTTGACCGGCATATATTCTGTCTGCGCACAATTCACCCGCATGATCAACTCGAATGATTTTATCAATGAGTGCTGGAGGTAATGGTCGTTTGATGCCCATTAAATATCTATTAAGATTCATTATCAAATCTTTCAAAAAAAGAGACTAATGGTATTGATGAATTGAGTAGATGAACTAATAAAGAGAATCTAATGAATTTCAAAGAATTTAAAGAAAGAAAATGTTTATTATAAATTTAATTTTTCCAATGCCCAAATCAGTGTTTTACGTTTCTCTTCTTCTGCCATCACATTTATCTTCTTCTCATAATACTCATTCTCAAAGTATAAAATGTCATTCGGTTTTGGCGACACCGAAAGTTGAGGATGAGAAAGAAATTGGAGAGGTCTCTTCTTTTGGAATAAGTAGAATGCTAATCCTCCATTAAACAAAGTAATTCCAATGGTTACTATGAAAATGGTTGGGGTTATTTTGAATGGTTTCTTCACCACATTCGAGAACTTCTTCGGTTTCATGATTATTGCTGAAGAATAATATCTCAAAAATTCTGAAGTAAAAACAGCTAAAATTTTATTTCATTCCAATCTCGTTTATATTATTGTTCCGTTTAAACATTCCATTTAAATAAGATTGTAAAAATTATAAATTTAATTTTAAATTTATTTTACTTTTAATCTAATCTAACTTTATGTAATGATGAGAAGTTGAATGTAATGTTGCTAGAAAATAATACTAATGAAATTTTTGAAAATTTTCAAAATAAAAATTGAAGCTTAAAATTTGAAATTGAAATTTTTTTATCAAATCTAGTTCATAGTTTTTAGAGACTATTTACAAAAGCATGTCCTCCCAGAAATTGGTTTTCCCAGAAATAAAATCATCTAATATATTTTAAGGAAAACATTGGATTGAAGAATGAAGAGAAGGAGATCGAAACAACCTTCGGAGTTTAATCGAATGCCGTTAAATGAGAACTTGATTGATCGGATGCATCAGATGGCTGATTTGGTCAATTTGGAGAATACTTGTTTTTGTGACACTTTCCAAGTTCATCCGACTACTGTTCATGATGAACATTTAACAGAATCATTAATCGATGGTTCAATGAAGAGACGAATGTTTTATTTCGATGACAAGAAGAAAAATGATAGAAGGAAAATGGATTATTCAAAAATTATCAATAAATATTTCTCGAAAAATAATCAATCGACAGATGAGAAGATTGAGTTGAAGATAATGGAATTGACTGAATCTGAATTGAAATATGAGGAAGATGTTAGAAAAGAATTTCAATTAAATCAATGTCCAATTGTCAATTCAGAATTCCGTTCAACTTCCGCTATTTTATCAATTCCCAAGATTCATTTAAATAAAAAAGATTTCGATTGGGAGAAAGGAAACTTCCAAAAATTATTAAGTGAAAGATTCGGATCATTGATCGCTGAATATGGAGCAGTGTCGTTCACTTTTAATGATTATCATCCGCCTATGATGTTAAATGAGAAAGATGTGAATATTTCAGTACGTCAACAAAATCTCCCGTTGTTAGAACCGAGAAGACGATTGAATATTATTTTCATGAATGAATTGTTAATGTTTCGAAAGTTTCAAGGATTACCATTCAATATAGAAAGTTTTGAAAAGATCAATAATCATCAAGTCGATTATTATTTATTATATCGATTAGTTGGAGAAGTGTTTGAAGAAGATGAATTGAAAAGTGAATATTTTTCAGCAAGTCATCTTCATCCATTGGATGAAATGGAAATAATGAAATGGTTCCGTATTTTCCTTCTCATGCGATTGACGAATGAGCGAATGATTTTATCATTTTCAAAAGAAGAACAATTATTTGATCCACCACAAGGACGGAAAAAAGTATTGTTGAGAGAACAGAAACAAGCGAAAAAGAAGTTTTATGAAAAAATGATGAAATTAACACATCAACTTCGTTACAATTATTTTTCAGTTCTTCATCCCTTTCTAATTTTCCGTCAACATTATCATATTGGTATTGGTGAATGGACGAGAGATTTGTATTTGGAGAAGATTGGTCAATTCGATTGTTTAGAAGGAGATGATGGTGAGAGTGGGGAAGCGTCTCGAATGTATAAAGAATTGAAGATGAAAAATCGGAAAATTGAAGATGAAATTAATTTATCGAAAATTCATTTTAAAAATTTAATTGAAGAACATAATAAGATGTATGAGGAAGAGAATGATGTGAAAATGATCGAGAATTATGATGTTATTTGTGCGAAATGTAAAATGAATGATAATGAAGAGAATTTATTATTGTGTAAGAATAATGGATATCATGCATTCCATACATATTGTCTACCAGTAACTTATCGTTTTAGTAATTTACCAGATGAATGGTTCTGTTGGGATTGTACAGCGAAACAATTATCCAATTATCTCCCACAACCATACGGATTCCATCATTTTAAAGATCAACAATCATTTCATCAATTCTATTCAGCAGCTGTCATTTATGAGAAGAATGTGTTGGAGGAATTGAATGAGAATAAAAAGAAGAAATATGAAGACAATCCAATATCGAATAAATTTAAACAAATTACTCCTCATGCATATTATACATGGACGAAAATGGAAACGAATGATCAATTATTTGAATTTCAAAATAAAGAAAATAATATTTATAAAGATGGAAAAGAGAAATTCGTGATCGATTGGAGAATGACTGTTAATTCTTTCCGTTCAAACAAAGACGGAAATTTACGAGCGTCCACAATTCATCAATTTCTCACAAATGAGAATGATGAGAAAATGGATTCAATCACTGAACATTCCAATTCAAATCTCGATAATTTCGTTACAGCAGATGAAATTGAAGAAGAATATTGGAGACGATTCCAATCGAATAATGTCAAATTACCAACTCAAACCACATCATATGGAGCTGATGTTAATACGTCAGATATCGGTTCAGGATTTCCATCAAAATATCATCAAATGGAAAAAAGTGAAATTCATGAAAATAATTCAGATTATGAAAAATATTTACATAGTTCTCTCAACATCAACAATATTGCCAATAATGATCAATCGGCATTCACATTCATTAAACCGTTAATAAACGGTGTTCGACTTCCCTGGTTATATTTCGGTCAATTATTCTCAACTTTCTGTTGGCATACTGAAGATCATTTTACTTATTCCATCAATTATCATCATTATGGCGCTCCGAAAATCTGGTATGTTATTCCCTCATTTGCTGCTGATCGTTATGATGAATTTGTGCGGAATTATGTCCCAGAATTTTTCAAAATCTTTTCTGATTTTACTCATCATTTAACATCAACAATTCATCCAAATATTTTAATTCAACATGGAATTCCAGTATATCGAATTAATCAAATGAATGGCGATTTCGTCATAACTGCACCAAGAAGTTATCATTCAGGATATAATCAAGGATTCAACATCGCTGAAGCTGTCAATTTTGCTTATGCTGATTGGTTCTGGTGGAGTTTGTTCTCTTCTAGATATTATATAAAAGAATGTCATTCAAATATCTTTTCAATTAATGAATATATTTTATATGCATTATCTCAATTTCATCAATTCTCAATAAATGATCGTTTAGAGAAAGTTGAGAATTTGTTAGGAAAAGAAAAAGAAAATTTGAATTATTTTCAAAAATTTTCTTATGCAATCATTTCATGTAGTGAACGAGCAATTTATTATGAAAAACAATCTCTCAAAAATTTCTTTTCTTTTATTCTACAACATTTCGAAGTGATGTATGATAAGAATGATGGATTTATTGAATGGAATTTGAATTCCATTAATTTCCAATCGACCGGTAATTCGAAAGAGAATCGTTCCAAACAAATTAATTTATCAACAAAAAAATTTGATTTCTCTAAAGAAACCAATGACGATCGACGTACATGTTTGAATTGTAATCATACATGTTATTTTAATGCTATTACTTGTTCATCATTCAAATGTTCTTCATGTTCATCTGATATTGGATGTCGTTTATTCTGTTTACAATGTTACAAATATGCCATTGATCATTGTCAATATTATCAGGAGAATACTTTCTCATCAATCGATTTAATTCTTTATCATCAATATAATCATTTGGATTTCCAAGAGATTAATACACAAATTTCACAAATTCAAAAGAAACGAGAAGAATTGAAATATATAGAAAATAATATAAATATCTGTCAATATAATCAATTGGATCTATTAGATTGGATTAAAAAATCGAGTAAAAATAATAAAGAGAATTATGAAAAGATTGTTCATTCTGTTAATCGTTTAAGTGAAATGAGAGAATTATTCTTCAAATATCTCAATAATTCAACAACAGAAATTGTTCATAAACAATTTTATTATTATCATCCTCAACACTCCAAATTAGAGATATCGAATCAATTCAAATATTCATTACAATCAATTCTTCTTTATCGATTTAATGAAATTGAAAATATTTATCTCGCTTTTCGTTCATCCTCCATCGATGATGTTGGATTTTGTAAACAGGAATTATGTTTCGTTCAATTAAATGAGATGGATGAATGGAAATTGAATGGAAATGAAATCATCATAATGAATGCATCTTATTTTAATACATCAACCACTTGGTATAGTGTTCAATTGATTATGAAGGAGTTATGGAAATTGGGAAAGAATGAATATGAAGATATTCCATATAATTCATTCGAATTATGTGACGATATCCGTCAGAAATATTTCAATGGATTCGCCGCCATCTTAATCGAACAACAATTCCAATTAGATTTCACCGAATGGTTAAGGACGAATATTCGATATAATTTTTCTTTAGGGAAATTATTTACACAAATCATTTATCGATTAACTGAAAATCGAAATTTTGATAAAATAAACAAAGTCAATTATCTCCAACGAATTTTAGAGAAATATTTCAATGTGAAATTTGGAGTTAAAATGAATAAATTCTCTTTCCATCTCATAAAACAACATTTTAAATGGCGAAGTAGAAAACATCGAAAAATCGTTCTGGACGATATCGAATATTATCTAAATAATGCAATGACATCATTGATGACTAATTGTGATTTAATTCCGTTGATAACGGTAATTCATGAAATTTTGAGAGAAAAATATAAAAAAGTTGAAGAATTAAATAATCAGTTTGATGAGTCGATTTTACCATCAAAATTGAATAAAATTGTTGATGAATCAATAAAGAAACATGAAAATGGTAAATATTTCCATCCGATTAATGTTGAAGATTTGCCTTCATTCTCTTCCAATTATTCGATGAAAGATGATGAAGAAAAAATGGAAATGAATTTTATTGGAAATCATCTACATCAATTAGAAGATATTGAAGAACAAATGATGATTATTGAGAAGATTTTCTTTTCTAATCCTGATCAAGCATTTGAAGATGTTTCAATTATTTTCTCAGATTATCGTTCGAAATGTGAAAGGATTTTATTAATTTATTTATATCTCACATTAATTCGAAATGTTCATGTACAATTAGATTCATTCGATCGAGAGATACATTTGAAAGAATTAGATTTTGTGAAATATTATCGAATCTATTTTGAGACGATTCAATTCTTATGTGAGAAACATGACGTGTGGAAATGTTGGAAGAATTCGACAATCTATTTCCTATTGAAAGAGAAAGAAGAAGAATTTAAGAAAGAGAATGAAGGAATTCCACATCCAAATTATCAATCATATATTCTACGTCATTATTTCGCACGATCACTCAATTTCAAATCTTATCGATATATGATTTATTCTCATTTGAAAGAATTGGATATCGGTCCCGCTCATGACGATATGATGGAAGGAGATCATTTACATGGTTTATGTTCTGTCCTTTATAATTCCCATCTTTCCTGTCAAGAATATCATGATGTTCATTTGAAAAAATTTATCGCTTTATTGACCGATCCATATGAGGATTATGATAGAAATAATAATCGATTATTATATTTAATCAATTCAATTTTTGGTGATGGAACTTCGAGTAAATTGAAGGAATTCAAAGAGAAATTCTTCGTACATAATTCAACATGTTCATCTGAAAAGAATTTGTTTACTAATTCTTATTGGTCAGTGACAACGCAAATTTTCATGTATCTCATCGCAATTTTATTACGAGAAGATAACGAAAGAATTTTAGAGAAATTATCAAGTAATGGCAATTGTGATGGATTATCATTTATTTTATATTTGAAAAAGAACGAGAAAAATGAACCATCAATTTTCTCCCAATTACCGTCAATTGTTGAAGATTCATTTCATTTCCTTTTAGATCGTTTAACGAAATCGATGGCGTCACTTCTTTCCATTGCTCTTCATTCCTTCTCTTCTCTAACAACAATTCAATCTTATATTTGTAAAGAATTATCAAAGACACCGATAACTATGTTGAATTTGAAAGATTTGACAGAGGATCGTGAAAAACAATGGAGAAATATTCATACGTCAATCAGTAATATGTTGAAAGGTACTCGATCACTTTTACCCCCATGGAATGAGAATAATTCGGAGAATTTCTTATGTCATAAATTATTATATCTCCATCCAATTATCGATAGTTATTCGATGGCACAATTATCATTAAATAGATTTTATGGATGGAAATCCAGTTATTCGGTTGATTTATTTTATAAAAAAATTGAAGAAAATCCTGAAATTAAACATAAGAATGTGTCGAAGAAATCAGGGTCGACATCTAAAACGAAATTTGATGAAGGACGAGAATATTGTTTCGCTGACAATCCAAGTAATAAACAACATGAATCATTCTTTGCTCTTCATTTCCCGGAAGAATATGATCAAATTCATCAGAAGAATATGGAGAAAGCGAAAGGCTCTTGTCCTTCTAAACGGCCACTCGCCCAATATGCATTATCAGCTACAGTATCGGAATTAGTGACTAAATGGTGCAAGAATTATATACGACAACCGTCAGAATATATTACAATCGACATCGACCAAAAACCAGACACTTCATCATTCACAACAGAAATTGAGGAGTCGGAGGACAAATCGAATGAATTGGTTTGGACTCCTTCTACAGAGATGAAACCGGACAAACCAAATTTCAGTATCATTAAATGGACATCATCATGCCCCGTCAAAGGAGAATCGGAGAATGACGAAGAGAAAAAAGAAAAGAATAATCCAAATATTATGTCCAAATGTGAGAATGGACAAAATATGTCCATCAAATTAATTGTCTTATCGGACATAGAGAAATTGGGAGATTCGAACAGACAACAATTAGACAACGACCAACATGAGATAAAAACAGAATTTGTTACTCGATTCGTTAACTTATCTGATTTATAAATTAAATTTCTTTCCATTTATTTTTAATCTTTCCATTCATTTCTTATCGTTTTTCTATAATTTTTATATTCGTCTGACTTGAAAAATTGTTTGGAAAATGGACGTCGAATTCGAATTAAATGTTTACCATTTTCTCTCCATCACTTTTCAACTATCAATTAATTAATTGTAAAATATCTATTTTATAAGATCTGATATTTTCTATTATAAGTAAAACTAATCATTAATCAAACAAGTCAAAAGTGGTAGAGATTTTTGCACTTTTCTTTATTTACTGAAATTCTTCTTCCAAATCCATCGTGCCACACCCACTCTCTTACTAAAATAAATTTTACATTTACCTTAATTTCACTTACAAAACATTTACTTGTTAAACATTTATTCTTCATGAAATTTAATTAGTTTCATTATTATTACGTCTGATAGTTACAGAAGAAAAAACAAATTCATTATGAATATGGAGATGGTGCAAGAAAAACATGGAAAAACAAAATTTAGTTTTTATTAAAATGAAGAAAATGAACATAAAATTAATATGTAAAATTTTCACAAGATACTATCATGTTTTTCAGTATTCGAACATTCGATTTTAGCACATACGAATAACGAAGCGATATCACTTACGGAAATGAAGAAAATTGAATTTTCTTATGTTTTAATTATTTATTGAAAGGAAATAAAAGTAGTTGAGAAGTAAAATTTATCGAAGAAAAACCATAAGAAAACACATGTAAATATTTCTTATTATTCTATTACATTTTCCCTCGAAACTTGATGTTTTTTAAAAGATTTATTATAACGATTAGAATAGAATAATGGTTATTTGTGTTATTAGTATTGTACTCTATCAGTGGTACGTCGTCATCATCATAACGTCATTATTTGAAATAATGGTGATGACAGCAGCAAATGACAATAAAAAAAAATGAACACTTTCTGATAAGAGTTAGATAATAATAAGACACCTCTGCTTGGTGAAAGGTTATTAACGGAAATTTCTTCGTTAATTACTCTTAAATAAATAAATAATTAATCTTACTCTTTTCCCATCATAATAATATGTGCAGGAGTGCATCATAAACGGAAGATGGAGAAGTTGTTTAAGAAATGAGAATTATGTTTTAATAACTGCAGTTTGACCTTAATTAATTATTTGTATGTTACATATATTCATGTATACTCAAATAAATATCTTCATTCCCTTCAATATTTTTTATTGAAAATTTTTCATTGGTGATGGTGGTAAAGGTAATCGTCAATAGTTTTTCCACAAGCCAATTCGATATATCTAATGAAAGTATTTCGAGAGATAAGATCATTCAAGGTACTTTCACTCTTCTTTGAAGAGATGACTCATAAATTATTATGTGAATAAGATTAAGAAATATCAACCACTTCCCTCTCAAGGAAAATATTGATACATTTAAAAGAAAAATGGACAATTAACTGAGAAGTTATGACGTATTCCGATTAGATCATTTGTTATGTAGTGCTAGATTTTTCTTTCTAACAATTTTCCAATGTTAATTTGTTAATTCCCAGAATTAATAGAATTGAGAAGGAAATTGTCGTTGTGCTAGTTACAAAGAAATGGTAGAGAATTGTTTTCGAAAATATTCTCCTTAATCGGAAAACAACAAAAATATTTTGATTTGCATTCCATCCATCGATATTCAATATGTAATGGTTCTCCTTGAACATGAACAGTATGAGAAGTGAACAATGATTGAAGAAGAAATGAGAATTAATAAGAAAAACAAAAAGAAAAGAAGGAGGAAGAGAAGAAACGGGTTGATCTCAATAAGTTGTGAAGGAAAAGCTTAATTTCATCAGTTAGATATGAATAGAATGAAGGGAGAACATTAATCCAAAAATTATTTTTAATAAATTCCATTTTTTCTATTTGTAATTTTTTAATAATTTTCTTCCATTATACAAAGTTTTCCTATTTAATTCTTCGAAATCCATTCAAAAAATTTAGTCGAAAAATCTATTGATTATTTTTGAAATTTCCAAATTCTTTTTAAAATAAATTTTCAGAGCTGCTTCTTTTTCACATATTCAATTGGGAGGAAGTTATCCAATTAAACTTCATTCCAGAACGACGATCAATCGTCGGTAATGTATTCTTCTGGTAATAGCGGCAAATATTCATGTCTGATATTAGGCATTCAGTTCTCTCATCCATAACTGGGGACATTGGTCTATTTCCTGGAGATCATGACCATTCAGTTTATGGAGCTGAACAAGACACAGGAACATTCTCATTTAGTCGTTTCTTCTTCCCACAATTATTACCTCGAGACAAAGCAGATGGAGAAACAAATCGATGGAAATCTGCTCGATTACTCTATCATAATCGTCATTTTGTTGCAGGATGGTTGGGTGGCGCTGCAGGAATTTTGGTCGGTCATCCATTCGATACGATTAAAGCGAGACAACAAACATCTCAATATAATATCAGTGTTTATCATACAGCGAAGGATTTGATCCGAAGAGAAAAGATGAGTGGTTTTTTCAAAGGACTCTCATTTCCCATTGTTTGTTATGGAGGAATTAATTCCATATATTTCGGCGTTTATGGTTATACTCTCCAATTCATATCTAAACAACGTAATCGTTCAACGGAAAATGAGACGGTTCAACATAAAAAAATGACATCTATTGTTTGTGCATCATTCTTATCAGGTGCCATCGCTGCCATTCCCACATGTCCAGTGGAAGTGATAAAAATCCGTTTACAAATCGATAAAACCGCTCATCCCACTCGTTTAGCACGACTCATTTTAGATCCGTCATTAATGGTCCAATCAACAGTTCAGTCACATCTACATAAAACTTTCATTTCACCTGCACTACCAACACCAGATCGTATGACAAATCTATTAATTGCTCAACAACAACATGAGAAACAGATAACGGGATTGAAGAATCTTCAACGAATGGAATATGAAAGACAAAAGAAAGAATTAGTTTATCGAAAATCACTTCGATTTCATTTGTTCAATGATATAGGTCGTCATCGAAGATCATTACAATTATCACCATTCACATTATTATCTCGTCCATTCGTCCCATCAGCACATCATGCTAGACATCGTTCTCGAATTGATCGTTATAAGAAATTGATGAATACAAATTCATTATTTCATCGATCACCATCATCGACAGTAACAGCGAGACTCTTTCCAAAATATCTAACGGTGAATGAATCGTTTTCCAATCGTCATACAATTCGTCGTCGTCATATGTTATCGTCAATAGAGAATTCGGTGAATAATAAACAACATTCCAGACGAGTGATGTCTCAAATGATGGATACGATTACTCACATTAAACATGTAGCACCTGTTTCACATACTCACTTCTATATCACTTCAGAACAGAAGGACAACAATATTAGCAATACAAATAATTCAAAAAAATTGGAGAACAAGTCAAACTTTGTTCTTGATCGAAAATATCATCATCGAAAAGCCAAATTACATCGTCGTGTCAAATTACAAGACATTCAATGGAAAGGTCAAAATCTTGTGGATTCAGTGAAGAAATCAGTTGCTGCATCTGCATCGAAAGAAATGAGAATTAAGAAATTCTTTGTTACTGATCATTATTTGCAAATGGCTGCCAGAGCGAGAGTCACTTTATCACGATCAGATCATTTAGCTTCCTATAATGTTATTCGACAAAACTTGTCTCCCAAAATTTATGCGGACACTTACCAAGTCAACATGCCAACTACTTCACACGCAGCCAATCTTCGACCAGTCGATACTCCTTATTCTATATTGAGACAATTAATAAGAGAACGAGGAATATTTCGTGGACCATTTCATGGTCTCGGCACTCAATTATGTCGCGATGTTCCCGCTCTTGGATCTTATATGCTCTGTTACGAATATTTTATGAGTCGTTCTCCCGCTTTCGTCAAGAATGCGAATGGACAACATTCGACTTGGTATGTCATCATTGCTGGTGGTCTAACTGGTTGCATTAGTTGGGTAATGACAATGCCACAAGATGTGGTCAAAACGAGAATGCAAAGCGATCATTTACTTCAACCAAAATATCGAAGTATGTTCGATTGCTATTGGCGAGTGTGGAAATATGAGGGAGGAGTTCGTACTTTCTTCCGAGGAACATTAGCTGCCACAATTCGTGCATTTCCTTGTAATGCTGTTACTTTTTTATTGTACGATCGTCTTCTAAAGTATTTGTCGAATTTTAAATGATTTCATTCCATTATTGTTTCATATTTTGAACAGATATTATTATCTATTCATCGATTGATCACCGTCTTTTGATAATTATCAATTATTATTCATTGATATCAACAATTATATTTCTATTATATTAGTCTAATAAACGAACAAACTACGAACATCTAATTTTTTCTCGTTATAACAAACTTATAATTTCTGCATAATATTATTTAAATGAACAAAATAAAAATTTAAAAATTAAAGTTTTATAATAAAATTAAGAAAATCAAAAATTATTTTACTTTCACTCATCAAAAAAATATTTTGTTGTTCCACCGAAATAATTTAGAATTTACTTAATTGCTTTTTATTCAGGAAATTATTAGAAAATCATCATTTAAGAGGTTTGACTAATATAATGATCAATTTTATGAGTAATAAAAGTGTGAAAGAGTTAAAAAAAAATAGTTCAATTTACAAATAATGAAAAGAAGTTCGTGTGGAATAAATATTAGTAGTGTTTACGTTGATGATAATTTCGACGATGGCGACAACGTAATGGAGGAAGTTCTGCATCGAAAAATACAGAATCATCATCTGTCGATATGCTAACGAATTGGTTTATGGTATCTGATTGTGAGACGAATACCTCACTAGTAGGAATAGAAAGAGTAGTGGTTGACTGGTTCTCTTTATAGATCAAAGTGATAAAATACGAAGATGTAAGGAAAGTAGAAACTTGTCTTAGGTTTCCTTGTTCTTTTCGCTCGAGGATAAGAACGTTTTTTACGTTCTTTGTTAGATGAGAGAAAGAAGACTTTCACTAATCGAACTGCAATGACTGAGAAGAGAATAGTAAATATGAAAACGGCCAAAGAATTTTGTCGGCACCAATAGGAAATATAAATAATGAAATTGTTTGGTATGCGCATTTTTCATCGCAATACGAAAATGGCCGTTAAAGAAAATTTCATTTCGAAGTTTTTATAAAAGCAAATTTTATTTATTGGAAAGAAGAGGAAGATAATTAAGAAATTAAAGAAAAAAAAAATTTTTTTTCTGATTGATTTTTTTTGAAAGAAAAAAAATTGTTAAAAAATTAATATTTTATAATTAAATAACCGAATAAATCCTTCAAATATCACTACGAGTAAAATGATCATGCAATCATTATTAAATTCATATGAATTATTTTCAGTTCCCAATTCATCAATTTCCGAAGTTGAATTAAATTACTTCTTCTCAACTAACGAATCCATCTGGTTCAAATAATAACGTCCGGTGTATAAGAACAAGAAAGCGGAGCCAGTGGCGATTCCTATTTTCACTGGACATCCTCCTCCACCTTTTATTGCTCGACCGGTTACTTTGCACGTGGCACTGGTAGCAGAACGAGCGGTAGCCCATGCCAACATGGAACCAAATGTGAACATCGTGGAAGTGAAAAGAGACATCGTTAATGTTTTCCTGTTACATCCACATTTCCCGTCATTAATCGCTTTCATGTGTGGACGTCCGGCAATATAAGCCATCAGACCAAGATTTGAACCGAATAGAAGTACATTGGCCATTGTGCCTCCATAAGAACCGAATAGACGGTCAAAGCTTGGTGGGCAGATAACGTGAATAGACAATGGAAAATAACAAGCCACTCCAACATACGGTGCACATTTCACACACATAGAAATCACCTTGCAAATCGGTTTAGGCATTGGACATTCTTTCTTCTCTTGAGACATTGTTGTTGATCAAATGAAAATGAAATGAGAAAAACTATTGCAATATCCGCTTCTTTCAATTAATGATATATAAGCTAACATATGATATTTTGTATCAGAGATTAGAAATAGAAGTTATCCAAATTCATTTCAGACAATCAAAGAAATCCTTCTTCGATTTTGTTCGATTCTAAATATTTAGCTAGATAATCTCGAATCAAATTTAACGAATTTCATTTCAGACGAAAATTAAATAATTTAATTTGTTTGAAAATCTACAAAATAATTTTAAGAGTGACTATCATATAACAAAGAGAAGGAGAATATGAGATATATTAATTTATCATAATAATGGTTGTCATGACCACGGGAGAGCATTTAATGAAAATATCACTTGTTTTACAACATAATTCTTAATAGGTCAATGACATGACGAATCAATCACATGCTGCGAGTCGATTGTGAAATGCAGGTTCATATTTTCTGTTAGATAAAATTATTAGTCAATGATTCTATTCAATCGTTATGATGTCCTTAAAGAACAGCTTAATACTTCTACTTTCTCTCCAATTAATACAAAAATCTCATTTGCAAAGTTTCGTCTCTATGAATAAAGCATTTATTGAGTTGGAACATCTGTTGACTGATCTGAACATTGGAACTATGGTGTTTCCTGACCTACAACCAAAAAATAATGTTAAAACTCAAATTGTTGAATTGTCAACACATCAATATCGATTGGGTTTAGCAAATTTGGCATCGAAACTCAACATAAAAATTAGTATACTTCCCAGTGTTACGAATTATTTGAAACCGGTACGATTACTCCAAGGAATCTATTTCGTATTAAATACATATTATGTCAGATATCCATCACCACACATTCGACATCGACAACGTCCGATAATTGTCGTAGTGAACTCGAAAACATTAACTGAACTAAATCATTATATTCCATGTAGTTTCTTCATTATTCCACCAATAATTTTCCTAAATTTCGATAGGACGAAAGTTTCAACGAAAAAATTTCCATTCATCGAAATTTTAGCGAGTCCTCTGGAACAAGTCAGTTTAACTATTCAAGTTCCCGATCAGTATAAACGGATAACTTACAAAGAAGCTCGACATGATTTGAATAATTCATTACAAGCAGTCATCGATACTTTCATTCAAGGGAAAGTACTTATGTACAAATCATTACCAGATAAAATATATCATCAAGAGATGTATAATTTTTATCGGAAACATTTAAATTTCTATAATATTCATAAATCTGAATGTGATTGTGTATTGAGGTCCAATTCTTGGTATCAATGTGTACAAGATCAAGTGAGAAGTTATCTTCCAATTTATTCTCCCAAACACCCACCACCTGGATACAACGGAAGAAATTTCGTCCGAGTCGCTATGAAAATCAGTCCACCAAATACCATTTATTTAAATGGACAAAATTTACAACTGCATACGAACAAATCCATTCTCATTACAAAGCAATTACTAAGGAACATTACAGGATATTATTGTGAAATTCTTAAAATGATTCTTTATGATTATGAGTTGGAGATTTTTTAAAATTATTTTAAATTAAATTATTGTTATTTTAACAAATACCTAAACTTTAACAGTTTTGAAGTGGTCATACAAAGTGATTCAGTTCCTTTTGGTAATTTGGATAAGAAGACCGGATCATTAAACGGAATAGTTGGTTTAGTGGAGAAAGAAGTTTGTATTTGGTGTACAATTTCTTTGTAGTAAATGAGAAATATTTGAAAGGAGTTCGATATTGCCATACCAATCAGTGCGACAATGGAACGAAGTCATCATGTAAATTTCCTCGAATATCTTTCGTTCGATCCATTGGCAATGCTCTTCGTCGATCAAGTGGAACAGAAATTTACACTTCAATCATTATTCTCGGTGTATGAAGGATTGACGGCAAACTTATGGTTCTTGTGGTTCATCTCATTAATAATCTTCTCCTTCGTTCTTTCGAAATTGAATGAGATTGAACAGAATTTTAATGTCTATCGATTATATATTCAAATGAGAAGTGAACAAAATTATGTAGGAGAAGTAATCTCGTTTCGGAGAGTGTGTAAATACATGAAAATATTAGATGGGAGAATCAGACCCACATTCTGCAAAGATCTAAGTATCAAATACAATGTGAAGAATATTCCAGGAAAGCGAATTCTTTACAGAATATCTCGAATGAGTCGTCTACCAAAATTACTTTCGTTTGGGAAAATTTTTCTTTATTCTATCGCTAAATTTACTGGAGCAAGTTTAGATCTGTTTTCAATTTCGTCTTATCACTTGTTCTTATATAAATATAGATTATGGAATTGATACAAAATATTTTTTATCCCGATTCATTATGTTGCTTTGGTGGAGTTTGTGCACAGTGGTACTCATCTGTTTCACTGCCAATACTGCTGCACATGCTACTGTTAAGGATAAAACTGTCATTTTAAAATCATTCGCTGAATTAGCAGAAAGAAGTGATTTAGTCCCAATGATGTTCAACCAAAGTAGTACTCATACAATATTTAAAGTTTATCTTCCATCTTATCTATTATATAATTTGTAAATTTCACAATCTGATATTATGTAAAAAAAAAGTTTTCTAAAGAATATCCTTATCCAGAAGTTTTAGCAAAAGCAAAATTAATTTCAAATTATGAAGAAATGATGTATAGAGTATTTTATGAGAATGGTGTTTTCATTTCAGCAATGGATAGTATCGTCTATATCGCTAACACTTATTGCGGATTGAAACATTTATCAATCAAGAGTGGATATCTTGGTCAAGGCATGGCGATACCATTCGATTTTCTTCATTCAAATGTATTATCTGCTCGGTTTCCCTTCAATTCATTTTATTAATTAAAAATTCAAATTTTTAAAATTTAATCAAGAATATTAAAACTATCAGAAAGTGGTGTGGCATCAAGATTTCGACAACAATTTTGGCAGAAGAAATCCGCTTGTAAGAGGTTATTCCCGACAAAAGATTACATCATCTCGAACACAGACAATTTTTTCCGGAACAATATCGGATATTTCATTTCTATTATAATCGGTCTCATCATTTGTCTCATTATTTTGGTAATAGAACTGTTTTATTTTAAATTTAAGAATAAACATTGAACAACGCTTTTTAAATTCGAAGTAAATAATAATCTGTAAATATAATTTTTAATCTTTAATTTATCATAATCTTCTCTCGTAATTTAGCACGACCGCCTTTGTGCAATTCGTAATATCGTGCTAGATCTTTCCGCGTGATAATTCCAACAACTCGATAACTTCCATCCACAACGATTAGATGTCTGAGTCCCATTCCTCGGAATAATTGGAAGATTCGTGGTAACATTGTCCGATAACTAATTGAGAATGGTGAACGATCAATATATGGAGTAAGATCTATTCGATCATTATTCAAATTGAGTATCTTTTCTCTAACATTCTCAATTGATGGATATCGAGGATAATAAAGGAGGAAATCGGTTAATGTCAATGAATTCGGTTGATTCGCTAAAATGATTGCAATTAATTGATGTCTTAAAATAATCCCATAAAGTACTTTATTGTTGTTGTTATTCTTATTTTTTATATCGATCTCATGATCGTGTTTGATTCCACTGTGACTTTTATTGGAAAAGACTTTGGGATGAGAAGAAGATACGGAAACGATAGGAAATGCTGACGATGTTGTATTTAATAGAACATTGAGAATATCATGTCGATAAACAATAATATTAAACATATTGACTGGATGAGTCATGACTTCCATTGCCGATATGGTTTTGGTAGATGATAACGGTTCCCAATCAAGAAATGGTACTGAAGTCAAATCGATATGCATATCGAATATTCCTTCATTGAATATGTCACCGAAAAATTTCGCAGTTGTCAAACAAATGATTAGAGGTAAATTTAATGATATTTCACCAGTCGCTTCCATAATGATGACGGCGAGAGATAATGTCATTCGAACATTACCAGCTAATTGTGCAGCAGCACCCATTAATGCATAAACACTAATATTAGCTTGATATCCGAATATATGATATAAAGACAATCCAAATGCACGTCCCCAAGTGGCACCACAAAGAATTGACGGAATGAATAATCCACTCGGTACGTGACAACCATAAGTGGTCGTTGCTAACAAGAAATAGATGAGAGCGAAAACGATTAATGTTGTCAAATGGAATGTTTCCGATTGATCGTGTAAAATACTTTTCACACTTTCCTCCCACGTTTGCATCCAAAGTAATGCCATCGAACTCATTTCTCCATCCATGCATCGAATCTGCACAGGATGTTTAATATCATCCAAACCAAATGGACGACAATCATTCCATAGAACGGTGAGAACTAATGGAATTAATGATGAGACGATTGCTAGAACGATACATTCGATTAATCTTGAAAATTTCTCTTTTATATATTTTTGACGGAAGATTGTCAGATGTTTATTTATCGCATTAAAAATAACACCTTTAAATTAATCAAATTATAAATAGATTGAAATTGGAAAATTAACGAACCTAACGCTCCACCAATAATCCCGATAGCGAAAAAAGCAAATATATCAATTCCATTGTAATGTGGATCGAGAAACTTGCCAAAACTTAATAATCCTGGATTGGAAAAATCACCAAATTTACTACTCACTCCACTCAACACGAGATTGAGTGTGAAAGTGGAAAATAATGAAGAAAGAAACTTTAAAAAAAAAATAAATTTAACATAAAAATAAGAAAAATTATAATGAAACAATTTCCCAAGTTAACGATTGATTCCAAAAACTGGCACCTTCTTCTAAGCTAAACAAGACACCTCCAATTGGTGCACCGAAAGCGGCAGCTACACCAGCAGCCGCTCCAGCTGAAACGAAATCTCTTTTATCTTTATCGTTTCTGAATGAATGGAATAGACCACAATCGAATTTAAGTGAAGAACTCATTCCTTGTGTTAGACCAGCTCCAATGACTGAACCGGAATGTATCATCGGTCCTTCTTTTCCCACAGCTAATCCACCTGCCACACTGAAACAAACACCGAATACTTTAGCGATTAATGTACTTAATCGAACGACTCTTGGCATTTTCACGCCATTCAGATAACATTTAATTTCCGGTATACCGGAACCTTTTGCTGCCGGTTCCCAATAAGCGACGAGAATTCCAGAAATTAATACAAATGATACACTGATCAATACCCACATGAATGCACTATGATATGTACAAGAATGGAAGACGCAATGATTTAAACCTTTATCAAAATTACATTCATATAAAAATATTTTATTTGAATAATAATTGAAAAACTTTTTTGTATAAACGAATATTTAATTTCCGCCAATTTATTCACCAACAAACCAATAATCACTCCGATTAAACCGGTAAGAATTCCGATCAATAACATCAAAACCCATTTCATAAAATATTTATAACGATTATTCTTTTTGGATTAGCAATACAATTGAGATGAAATGAAAGAAGTTATGAAACTGCTAATGATTTATTTTTTATTTCTTCCACTAACTGCAATTCATTATTAACTTCAACATAATCCAGACCCTCGAATTTCGACGAGATAAGATGCGATCCATGAATATTCAACGGAACGACTTTCATTCTTTCATACACCACGAATCATAAACATTCAATTCATAAGATAAATAAAGGATTTGTTTATCTATTTCTCATTGTCGTGAACTAAAGGAAAATAAATCGAACTATTTGGATAGATCACTCATTAATTCAAAGTTGACTTGTCTGGCTACTCATTCAAAATTGGCTATGTAATAAATCATAATATTGTTTCCTATTTAAATTAATTTCTTTCAAATTAATTAATGATTTTTATTCAATTTTTTCCAATAACTCAACAAACAAATTTTCTTATTAATTTCCTGTTCATTTCTTAATTAATAACTAAAATATTACGAATAAATAATAAATAAAAAACAATCTCAACTATTATTTTCATCTTTAAAGTATTTTTTATTTATCGTAATTTTTTTTTTATGATGCACAACTATGAAGGAGAAAGTAGATGGGAAAAATTATAGAAAATGTTCGAAATAATGAAAGATAATTTGGAAAGATGTTGGACATTCATATTCATTAAGGCATTTGTATATAATTAATAAAATAAATTAAATATTTTATTCTAATAACATTCCGCCTCGTGAAACAATGAAGTTTTCAGTTCTTTTCCCGTCATACAATTAATTTCATAAAATTGACATTTGTCACACAATTCTTCGCAGTGTTCTTCGTAATTGTCATCAAGAATATCGAATTTTTTGAAATATTGTTTGATTGGTATCTGTGAATGGAATTTAGAATAAATATATGATGATGATGCAACTTGATCATAAGGAAAGACTGAGGTGCGGCATATTTTACATTTCTGTCCCCAATTACTCCAAGTGACGGTGGAGTTCCATCGGTGGTTGCACTTCGAACAGTTGAAGGCGCCAAATGCACGAGATTTACCCTGATATTCCGTCAACGTGTTATTCAGATCTGTTACCATTTCTTCGTCATCTGAAATTAATTCTTCTCGTTGATATTCATTCTGAGCACCTAATTAATATAAAACTAATTTGTTCCTGAACAGTATTTATAATTTATAACCTATATATTTATAATTTGGTATTCCGAAACAATTCCATGTAGCTAATCGACTGCTTAATGATTCAATGAATCTATGACCTATCCTTTTCGTCATCATTTAAAATTCTTGTAAATTTTCCTTCACTATATAGTCCTATATTCAATTGACTAATTACCAAAATAAACAAAATTTTTTAAGATGTTGAATGTCGAATATTTATTTATCTAAACAGTTTATCTCTAACATTTATCTATAAGAAATAGTAATTTTGATTAAAGTGTAATATTCAAATAATATGTAATCAACTGAACATGGTACTCGCGATAGCTCAGTTGGTAGAGCGGAGGACTGTAGAAATTGTATCAGAGATCCTTAGGTCAGTGGTTCAAATCCGCTTCGCGAGATAAATTTTATTTACTATAATTGTAATGTAGGTAAAGTTTATATTGGTTTTTAAGAAATTTTAGGGGAAATAACGTTTACGTGGCAACAATAGAAAGTAAATATCTATTTAATAGAATTAGCGTTAATGAAATTAATTAATCAATTAAATTTCCATTAAATGAATCTTCCAAGATGAAATTAGGCCTTTCGGCATCCTTCACAGCATTCATCTTTCTTGTATTTTTTTTGTCCTGGAGGGCATTGAATTGGGGCACATTTTGGGACACATGATATATCGTCGATTGTTTCACCACAAGTGCATTGTGAACACTTTGGAAGCATGTCAGCATATTTATCACAATTATCTGCTCGGCTATAAGCGATTGCTAATAAATCCAAATGAAACAATTATTATTAACATTAAAAAAATTTAAGAGTAACCGGTAATGAAAAGGAAAAGGAGAGTAATGAATTTAATTCCGAACATTCTTTAAAAGTTTGTAGTTTGTAATAAAATTGTTTTGATTAAATGAAATCGATAAAAAGGTGAGGAATATCTTGTTTCTTTTATAAAGTTTAATATTCTCATTAACATCGAACGACTTCAATTAATTTCTAGGTAAAATCAGTTTTAATTGATAAGTATTAAGATATCAAAGTAACTGCTATGTAATTTATTCTAAATT
>JALJEE010002140.1:0-24203 GCA_023231475.1 Seison nebaliae
AAGATAGAATATAATTTAATAATATAATTAAACTTTTCGTATTCCTCATCCTATCGACAAACTGTCGATAGGCCCTCTTGGAACGGGCCATTCTTCGTCTGCTATTTTCGGTATGAATTTTGTTGGGCATCTTAAGAAACGAAGAAAGAGAATTAATAAAATCGAATGAAAAATTAGAAATGAACCTTTATAATATTCAACTTCGAACTAGATATTTCTTATATATCCATCAATTGTCAAAAGAAATTCTATTTTCAACATTCAATTAAAAACTAAAATCAATTTTCCTCTTTTTTCTTAATTAAAATGTTTTCCTTTTTATTCAAAAACAAATTCAAAATATTTTGAAATTGACTTTTTATTCATAAAACTCAATTTTAAAATGAATATCAGAGTAAACAGATCTTTAGGTAATTTTATTTTAGTTGATATTTAAATTACTCATTTATCAATTTAATCTGCTGCGATGGCCGAGTGGTTAAGGCGTTGGACTTGAAATCCAATGGGGTCTCCCCGCGTAGGTTCAAATCCTGCTCGCAGCGATAAAATCTTATTTCATTTTTATATAAATATAATACAAAAATTATAAAAATTGTAACCGCCCACCCAGGGGCTCGAACCCTGGACCTTAGGATTAAAAGTCCCACGCTCTACCGACTGAGCTAAGCGGGCATGTCAATATATTAATGTTACTGTATTATTATTATTATTTATTATCAAAATTCCCGTCGGGATAAATTAGAAAAAATATTAAAAAACTTCCGCTCCTAACCAATGTTGATCAAGTGGTGCAGGTCGATAAGAGAGTGGCGAAGAGTAAAGAATGATTGCACCTGAGGAAACAACAGACTAATCTCGTCATAAGCCGATTGTAGGCACGATCAATTGACAGGAATGAACGTTGCGTGCATAGGGAAATAGTTTCCAAAGAGTAGAGTGGAAGAACTAAACTCTTAGAAAGTTGTAGACGTCTGTTTAAAGGTCGTCTTGGGAGAGAAAGAGAAAAAAGATCCGCATAATTGGTTTCGAATGTGATCCAAGGCGAAAGAGGAAAGACAACGGAGATCGATGGTTGAACCAAGAAAGATAGTTGAGGATCTAAGTGGAATTGAGGAGAAAGAACTGTTGCCTGTTGGTAATAGACAGCATTTGGGAGGATTTATGGATACTCTGGGAGAGAAGAAAAGATAATTGTAAATATGACCGTTTCAGATGACGGAGAGAACGATCTACGATCACGATGTGTCCGGTAGGCGAACTGTCCGAATGAGAGTGGGGAAAAAAAGGGTTGCGAAATCACCGCATACCTCTACGAGAATCTCGTTTGAAATGTGAAACGAAGTAATAAAAGAATTAAGATCATTAACAAAATTCAGATGATACAAAAAATCCAATTTTTAATTAAAAAGTCACTCAAATTTGAAAAGGACATTTAAATGGAACGTTCGTCATCTTCCATTCAAGGTGTAGAAACTTTCTCCATTAGAAAGTATTCAAGTTTATGATAGAATTTTTCTATATTCGTAATTTCAAAATCCTAACAAATGTTATTTAGAAACCTTTTTAAAATTTTAATTTGTTTGAATAAAAAACTGTAGTACATTTGAAGTGTTTATTCAAATAGAGATAAGGAGGAAAATTTTATTTTTCAAATGAAGAATGCCTCAAGTTTAAATGATAGATGAGTTTGAGAATAAAATAAAAGAAATGAAGATTGATTAATATACGACTGTTCCTAAGAGACCTCACAAACATATTCAATGAATGATCGATTGCTGCAAAGCAACATGTTCTATGTGAAATATATTGCATAAGAATTTATAAATAACTATAGTTAAGAAATCGATTATAACGCGAATAATGTCCCACCAAATAACATCATATATCCAAGGTCTACATACCAATCCGATTCGATCACAAGATTATGAAATTGAAAATACTACAAATTTGAAAGTACATTTACCATCTAATATAATTATTACACTAATCGAAAAGAATCATCATTTTTCACTAGCTTCAATTAAACAAAAAGAATCCATAAAACAATTGCGTGACGATGTCAAGGAATCGGTAAAAAAACTGGATCATATAGAGAACAATTATAAAAAAGTTTTTGAAAAGTTTATTTAAAATTAATTCAAAATTTTTTTAAATTGAATAGAAAATGAAACGGAAAAAATCAAAAACTGAAAAATGTTACGATGATGAACCAGCATATATGGAAAATCGTTTAAATTAAATTTAATGTCTTGAATTAATTTGATTTAACCCATTTTTCCCATGAAAGGTATTTCACGTCGAACATCTGCTGGTGAAGCGCCGATCGAAAATATTAAACATATTTTCTCCTCAAGTTTTGTCTTCTATTTCCTTCAATTATTCTCAATTTTCGATTAAAGATTCCTTCGCTGTTCATCCTCCAGAAGTTGATGAAAGCACAAATTATGCTAATATTGAATCATCTCTAACTCAACAAATTTCAGATAATCATTCTTTCCAATATGTTCCCACTTTTAACGACACGTATAATATGGAAGATCCAGAGAATAACAGAAATCTTATGAGACGATGTTAAGTCATTTATATCGATTCTTTAAATTAACATTTAAAATTATAGTTTCCACACAATCAGTCGATCGATCATATCAACATAAATATGGAAATGATTTCAATTTTGAAGATCCAGATTGGAAGCATCGAGTTACGGTACCAAAGCCGTTCAAGATGACATTACGAGACGAGAAAGAAAAAGATCTCTTCAAGTTGAATAGAAGTATGAAGAAATTGATGAACGGATTGGAAGAAGATGAAGCGAAAGTAAAAATTTTAATAGATATTTAAGAAAAATAAATGGAATTTTTTTAAAGGAACAAGAACTGATAAACAAACAGTTCCGAGCGAAATCTGTTCCCAAATCTACATATAACCCAACTACGGTGCAAATTAAACGATCAATTCCAATTACAATTCCGAAAGAATTCAATTTGACGAAATATCAGAAATTTCCACAACCATCAGATAGACCAGCTACTGGAGAACCGTATGAATTCAAAGCAAATCCGATTCCTCTCACCACTTATAACAATTCGTCGAAAATCAACAAGATGAAACATCGTGAAATAGCGAGAAAGGTGGAATCTGAATTACGGGCAGAACAAATGTTGGAGAAAATGAAACAAAATGAATCATTAGTTCCTCGAAAATTTAATTCAATGAAACAAAAAAAATCCATCGGTTTAATTTTCTTTTTCTCCTTTTAAATTTTCGTTAATTATCGATCTGTCTCTTCATTTCCAAAGAATATTCTCATAAACCGAAAATTAAAGGATTCCAAATTCCAGATTTCAAATCGGAACATCAAAAATTAGAGATGGGCTTAGAACAACGGAAACAGAAGAATCGACGAAATATCAAAGTGGAACCATTCACTTTACTGTCAGCTCCAACTCCAACTAAATGTGAGTTGAAAGAATGTCAAGAAGAGATTGAGAGGAAAATGAATAAATTTTATAAGAACGAAAATAATCAAGCGACAAATTCGACACGAAGGGATCGTGCCGGTTCTGCTGATTTTCGAGGACATCGAACAACTCAAACTCAGATTTTACGGGAAAATGTCAACAGGAAGAAACGGGATAAAATAGATCATCAAGAACAAATGGAAAATCTCTTACAGAAAACTAATGGAAGAAAAAATTCGAAAGAATTTCCTAAACTGAAAGAACAACTTCAGGATAGTTCAAAGAGGAGAAACAGGAAATTGAAGATTGCAGATCAGAGAGAAGAATGCAAAATAAAAAAACAAACATTTCTGTTAAATTTTCTTGTTGTTAAATTAGTTAATTGACATCGACAAATTGAAGGAAACAACAAAAGGATATGGAGGATAAATATAGAATGCAACTGCAAGAAATGAAAGCGAAATTGTCAGAACGTCCGTTATTGTGCGATCCGAATTACGAGCAATATGCCAAAACGAAAACGGAAGAACGAATGAGAAAAGTGATGGAACGTGTTGGTATTGACCGACGAATATTTTATAACGAACAACAACAACAAGAGCAGCAGCAATCGAAGAAGAACAATGAAGATAGTCAAAGAGATCGATTCCAAGTAGAATCCAATCCAACATTTATAGTGAACAGACTTTTAGATGGAAATGATTGTTATAGTGAAGAAAGTCAGAATAATATTGACGAGGAGATATATGAAAATCGGTTAATTAATTCCTTCTTTGAATTTAAGTTCAATGATCAATTTTTCCATTTGAAGTCGATCAGCCACAGCCTCTTTACAACGGATTGATAAAATTTTGGAAGAATATGGATCGAAAGAATATGAATTATATGGACGAGATTCATCCGTTCTTTACAATAATAATTATTAATAATCGAAATAAAATTAATAATATTTCTCTATAGTTCAGTTCATTTAAATTAAGTTCTCAAATCTGTTCAATAAAATATTTATTTTTTTTATAATAATGCTCTTAAACTGAAAAGAAAATAAGAAAGTGTTATGTAATATTTCTTTATGAGAACTCTCCAAAATGTAACTGAAAATTTTATGTTTCTATTCTCATATTTCTCAGTGTACTAAAAGATTGTATAATATTGAAATATTCTTCATACACTTATTGACAGTTTGTTCCGTATGAGAAAAATATTGATGCATTGGTCCCTACCAAAACAATTATCAAGTTTCCATGGATATGACCTATAATTTTGACGGTCCAATTCATTTGTTGGACAATATGACAAACAGTATTAAAAGAATAAGAGAAGAATGCAATTAACAAAGGGCCAATTAAATTTATTGGAAGATATAAAGAATTCAATCGAAGTGGATGATGAAAGATGGTTTATGAAAACGATGGAATTATTGAAAAATAATCATAAAATATCAATTAATGTTAATTTCTCTAATTAACATCTAATAACATTTCGTATTAGAAAATAAACAAATTCTTTCCTTTACATTTGGCAGCTGCATATGGAAGATTGCATTTCGTCAAATATCTCATCGAGAATGAGCAATACAATATCAACCAAGAAGACGAAAATCATCAAACTCCATTGATGAGTACTGTCAAATGTGATTCACAGAGAATAATTCCAGTAATTCAATATTTTCTCGATAATTCAGCAGATATTAATTTGTTTATTTTTTTACTGATTTATTATCTTTTTCAAATTTAGTTTTAGTAAGAATCGGAAAAGTGATACCACTTTAAGTTTATCGATAAAAGAAGGAAATGTCACCGTGTCGTTACATATAGCGAAGCATGAGAATCTTAAGAAAATGAACGAGAAAGAAGAAAGAGCAATAATTAGTTTATGTAAAGTTTATGGACATCCCGAAATTATGAAAGATGTTAAAAAAAGTTTTTTTTCCTTCAACTTTTTGCAATTTTCTTTTTGGTTTTTTGGAAGAATGTTGGATGGATCAAATGAATAATAAGAAAATTTCAAATTATTCAAGTGAAATTTGGAGTAAGAATCGAAAATCATCCGTCACACAATCCAATAACATCAACGATCATTACACTAAAGTTATCCATCGGATATTTCGAATTATTTATCTCATTACAACAACCAGTTACCAAATGACATATACGGTGGATTAAAGATGCGTTCAATGGAACGTTGTCATAAGAAAAAGAGGAAACCCTTATCAACCAAAACGAGGAGTTCAACTGAAGTGTTCGTTGATCAAATGGAGAAGGTGGGTCGTTATCCCAATTTATTTCAACCCAAAAGTATCGTCTTATGTCAAAAGAAAAGAATGTCGAACCATCATGAAAAATTCTATCCAACACTAACAAAATACTTAACTTAAACTTAAAAGAATGTTATTGATTAATATTAGTATGAATCATATTAATAAAAGATAATTTAGTACAGTGTAGAAAAATAAGTATTAACCGGTCAATTATCTCTTTTTAAAAATGAGGTAGAACATCTATTCTCTTCTATTTCGAACTTCGAAGGACGTTCAATTTTTGAGTTATTAATAATAATAATTTATTATTTAAAACTTAAAAAATGGAAGGCCCAAAACAAGGGTACACGACACTAAAAATATTTCCTCTATAAAAGACCCGCAAATAAAATGTAAAACTTAAACCTTTCCATTATTCAAATACTCTTTCCGTGAAAAATTCTAATCCTTTCAATATGAATTGCGGCTGCAGTGATAGTTAGTAGTTTATCCTTTCAAGTTGAAAAACTATGTTAATATCCTCTCAACAGAAGACAAGAAGTGTACGTGCGGTGCCGATTGCAAATGTGATAATTGTCCATGTCCCACTGACAACTGCGACAAAGATAAATGCTGCAAAGGTAAGAAAACTGTTTGTTGTGAAGACAAAACCGAATGCTGCAAAGGTGAGAAAACTGTTTGTTGTGAAAGTAAAACCGAATGCTGCAAAAAATAAGAAAAAAATAATGGATTTTTGATATGAAATATTTCCACTTAATTATTTATTTAACTTTTCTATGAAAAATAAATAATTTTTTTCAAATTCTTCTTCTTCCATTCAACTTTATCACAATTATCAAATGGAAAATAATTCCGTGATTATAACTTGATAATTCCGAACCAAATAATTGTCAATGCAACAATTCTATAATTATTAGGTTTCTGAAAGTTGAATGTATATAATTGTCCAAAAAGTGGAAATTAAATTTCATTAAATATCATCGATTAAAATATTACCTAATATCTATTAAATAATATTAAATCTAAATTGGTAATAGTTATAAAATTGTTATTTGATTAGTTTAATTACACATCTAAAGTGAACTGTTTGGAATGAAGAATGATATTTATTTAGACTATACAAAATAAACTGACTTTAAATATGAAAGAAATTAAAGAATTTAAAAATGGAAATAATGAAATAAAAATAATGAGAACATGAGTAGAATTGATGAATTGTTAATTGAAGAGTTTGATTGTAATTTCATATGACGAGCAGTTTGTTCCATATCATTAATGATTTTCTTTAATTTCTTCACTTTCTTCTCTAATTTGAATGCCTCTAAACTCTCTTCATTTCCGGTAAATATTTTTGCTCTGATATTGTGCGATTTACAGAGCCCTCCTGAGAAATTGTTGATGCCGGATTCGGTTCCATCAGATGTAGTGATAACGTAATACATTTTATTGGGTTGGAAAAATATTACTCCGGGAACATCGATAAATGATTGAACAAGAATGGTTCTTCTTTCCGTTCCTTTATTCGGTGTACAAGAAGCAACAAATTTTGAATATTGAAATTTTGTTTTTTGATGTTTGATAATTGTACGACGTTGTCTTCTCAAGAAGTATTCTTGAAATTTTGTTAATTTTCCATATTTGGGTTCGTGGCGTCTGAACATTCGTCTTCGGAATCGATTAGTTTTCCTTCGATGACAATTGTCGTAATCATCAGCTGATACAAGATATAATTTTGCGTATGAATTAGCACCGAAACTTTCACAACGAATATCGAGGGAATATCTTGCGAAAATTATTCGTTTATCATCATTCCATCGTTTATCAGTGAGAACTGATTGAATTTTATCATCACCTTTCATTTCGATTCGGAGTAAAGAGGAAATGAGTGGTAGAAGATTACAGAAGAAAATTAATTGAATCATTGTCAAACAACTCAAAATCTTTATCAGAATAATAAAATATCTGTTTGGTAAAGGAAAAAGAATTGAGATTTATATATAGAATATTGACAAATAAATTCAAATAGAAATGTGTGAAAATGGATAAGGAAGCTGTTACTTTAGAATTGTGCATATCTCTCCTTCCCACAAATTGGTGTTAAATACACAAAAACCTGAATACCTGTCATTGACCGGATAACAGATATTTTCGCCTGTCAATCTAATGAATTCTTTTATACAGACTAATTACTTATGTAATGGAAACATCGGAAATAGTAACATGAATATTCGTCATGTAAACTAATTGAATTGAATAATTTCGGAGAAAAGATTCGGTAGAATAGAGTTGAATTCTTAAAAACATTTCTTGTTGACTAAACGATTTAAAGTATTAATATTATTCAATTTTTTATATTATTTTTTTCTAAGCTAAGTGGCTATTCCCAAACATTGAATAGATCTCACCAAAAGAAATTATTGCGATTATGAATAATAATTCGATGTGAAGAAAATCATAAGAATTTCCATTCTATACAATTCGGTTTATTTGACTTGTGCTAATCCTTTTCCTTTATATGATCGATTAGCATAAATTGAATAGATAATCATAGATGTCAAATGAGGATAGCGGTTGCAACAATTGATTAGTCAAAGTCATTTTCCTTCTACTAATCAATATCTAATCTGCCATTTCATGCAGACTCTTCCATTTGCCGATGGGAAACTTTCGTTGCCGAAAATAACAATGGACAAATTGTTCCTTTTCATCATCAAACAACTTTCAATTCATATTCTACTATTATTGTTTGGAGAGAACAACTAAATCATCTAATCGGATAATGAAGTAGCGGTAGTCAATTTTTAAAAAATCTTTAGAATTCTCCTCCGGATTACGACACTTCTGACAATGACAAATTAGTTTCTTAGAATTCTGAAGATTTCCTTTATGCAGAGATTACCTTCACCTTCTTATTTATCATCTTTGACATATTTGAAGTAAAAGGAAAAATATTTTAATCTAATTACACATCCAAATTGCTTGATAGTGATTGATGGTAACTTTTCACACCTTTATCATCAGCTGTTTCTCCCTCAATACTATGATTGGTTCTAATAGACGAGTAATATCAAATATTTCTTTGTTACAACTCGACCACATTCTTAATTGTCATAAAAATTTCACAGTTTGTCGTTAGAAAACAAATTAAAATATTTCATACTAATTCTCTCCTACCGATTAGATTACCATTCATCCAACTATGTTAAATGAAATGGACATCTGGCGACGGGGGAAAAGAAGAAAAAATAATTGAAAATTTTCCCTTTGGAGTAAAGACGAATTTTTAAGATAATTTTATTTTTATTTAAATAATTTTTTAGAAATGAGAAAATTATTAAACTATTTTCAAATTTCAAATAATCAACAACATCGACAAAAATCCAACGAGTAGTATACCATCAAGTTGAGATAATGAGGATTGAGGAGTGTAGTTTTTGTTCATCGAAAATCTATCCGGGACATGGAATCCAATTCGTGCGAAATGATTGTACAGTTCGATATTTTATGGGAAATAGAAATTTAATGAATTTTCAGATATTTAAATTTTGTCGTTCAAAATGTCACAAAATGTTCAAGAAACGTAGAAATCCAAGAAAGTTGAAGTGGACGAAAGCTTATCGAGAAAGTCGCAATAAAGATTTAACTGAAGATTCTGTCATTCAATTACAAAGCGAATTGAAGACTGGAATAAAAGAGCCTGTGAAATATAGTCGTGAATTATGGAATGAAGGAAGTTAATTTTATTTGAAGAAATTTTAAAATAATTCATTCATTAAGTCGAGGCAATTAAGACATTGGACAAAATTAAATTGAAAAGACAAAGCGCCCATATCACCAAACGGTTACATTACCATATCAACATATTATAAATATTTCTTACAATAATTTTTCAACTTTTTATTTTAGATTAAAGAAAGGTATCGAAGATCGTAGAAAGACAGATATTCGTCATGTAGAAGAAAGTATGCATATGATCCGTTCACCTGCAGCACCGAAATTATGTTGGGAATTTTTTTTAATTTTCCGAATTTTAATTTCTCATTGCAGCTTTATTGGACACGTTGGCTGAAGTGGAGAAAGTGAGAAAGAAGAATAGAATATCAGCCAAATCGGCAAGATTCCAAGAGAAAGTTGAAATTATCGAAGAGGAAATAATATCTGACGAGGAGATGAAACTGGATGAAGAAGAGAAGAAAGTGCTCTTGGAGGAAATGGAAAGTTAAAAAAAAATTATAAATAATTTCTAATTTTATTGTAAAGTAATTCGAAAATAAATTTTTTTCCAACAAAATCATTTCTCACATTAAAATTCTTTTATTTCTTTTTTATAAAATGAATTTTCCATATTTTAAATTTCGTATTAAATTTAAATATCCAAATCTTATCCTGTGTAAAATTCAGGAATATCTTTTCCTTTGATAACATGTCGTTCAGCAGTTCCATTCTTGTTGATAACTGCCAATCGAACGACGCCACCAGATGAACCATCTCTGGAAATAGCCAAAGAGACAGCTAAAATATAAAAATAATTAGAAATTTAATGATGATTTAAAATAACAATTTAGAACGAAGTGAAGACATTCTTCTTTCGTCATATTCTTCTTGAAATTACTGTCGACATATCCGTAAATGTAACCAGAACCTGATCCACCAATAGCTATCGGTTGTCTTGTTACCATTCCACCCAATGGAACGACGTAAACTTGTCCTCCATTAATCTTGTCCCATCCAGCACAAATAATTCCTGCCTTAAGACTATCGCGATTTCCGTAACAATATTGACGGAAGAGACTGGCAGCAACATTCACTTCATTCTCTTCATTATTCCTCAGAGATTTTAATAATTCCAAATTATATTTGACAACATCAGCAATCGCTTGAGTATCAGCAGCCGAACCACTTCGACAACACATGATATTTTCTGTGACTGGAGTTAATTTATCGGTTACTCGATTGGCAACGTACACGCCACTACTAGTACGAGAATCAGCACCGAGAATGACACCCTCATCATATTCCACTGCCATGATAGTCGTTCCAGTGAGTACTTCCTCGTTCATGAAATCGTTGACATTATCGATCTTCATCTTTCTTTCTCGTTAAGAATATGAATAATAATTTAGAAATTTGTCTGATTCGTTTTTTTCGAACACCTAAAATAATTTGAGCTCTAAATTCATAAATTTTACTTCAAATTTTTAATTCAAATCATAAATGCAAGTTCCATGTTCCGCATTCAAATGTTAGCACATGATGTAATCGTCGAAGATAGACAATTTGATAAACTTTCAACTAATTGAATAATTTTTAGAAAGTTAATTTATAATAGAATTGATATGTAACGAAGAAAATTTAAAATAATTTTTCAAAAAATTTCTATTTTTCTTCTTTAGATAATTTGATAAGAATAATTAAATTTCAATTTACTAAACTTATTGTCAGTGAGAGAAGAATAAGATTAATGAGAAATCGATTAATGGAAAATGATAAAAAGATTTTTCAAAATGTTACTTTACCCTCCGAACCATGGAACTGTCTCGGAAGTTCTCATTCCTCGAATTACAATGGCTTGTGGAACCATGTGCTTGAGTGATTGTGTGACACAATTGATATTTGAGAAGGAGAAAGGAAAAGAATATGATTTAGTGCGAACATTACAATTCGCATCGGTGGGAGTTCTATTTTCACCTGTCATCTTTTATTGGTATCGATTTCTGGATAAACGTCTACCACTTCCCAAAAATAAATGGAACGGATTGAAGAAGCTTGGATATGACCAATTAATCATGTCACCTATTATTTTAAATACATTCTTCATTTACATGTCGATGGTGAAGGGCGAACGTTTGAGCGATCAATATCCCTGGAAATATATCGACGCACAAATAATCTCGTATAAGATGTGGCCGATTACGATGTTGTTCAACTTCTATTTTATTCCATTACGATATCAATTATATTTCAATCAAATGGTTGCATTCTGTTTTAACGTCATTCTCTCATATATCAACTATCGATAAATAATATCTTCCCCACTTCACTTTTGTTTATTCTACTCGATTCACTCATGTGTATACATTTCTTTAGCGTTTATAATAAATCTTTCTTACAAAACTTTAAACTCTCCCCTATAGACGAGAGGGGAAAGAGAATGAACTTTTCTTGTTCTTCTCAAATTGGTAAGTCGAAACATATGAGAAGAAGTGTGCAACATTAGCTCCTTCTTATTCCATTGTTTTAAATTAATGAATTTTTCTTACAAAACACAATTCTCCAAAAAAAGAAAATATACACGCATACGTACGTGTATTTTTAATATGCACGTCCCATTACAATCATTCTATACGTATATACAGCTATGTATGACAAAAAAGATTTCTTAACGTTGTTTTTTTAAACGATGTGTAAGAGAAGTAGATTTAGAATTCGATTAGAACGTTGGTGATTGAACGAGCTAAAATTTGAATCGTTTCATGAAATTGTACTGTGTTAATGAATAGTGATGAGTCGTCTAGACGGATGGTTAGAGAATGAGAGATATGTCTTCAAGATTACATTTAACCATCAAAGAAAAACTGTTAAGCAGTTTGTGTAATTAAGCAATCATTTCTTCCACGCATGTCTTCAGTTTTACAAATTCTTCTTATATTATTTACATTAGGAATAGATAAAGTTGGTTATTTCACTGGAAATATATTGGAAATATTTGAATTCGTGGTTTCCTTGGTAATGAAACTTCAATACAATTTTTTCACAAACGATTTTCAAATTAAAAATTCTCTTACTAATTCTTATATCATAATTCATTAGATTTATATTCATTTATATTTCACTCTCCATGAATACGATACTTCAATCGACGACTGGTTTAAAAGGTGACGGAGACAATAATCTACAAACGGGAAGACGACAAACAACCTGCAATTTTCCACCAGTGGAAGTGAACAAGAAGAATTTGTTGGAAGAATATGGAAATGTGAGAACGATGGTTCGAAGAGTATCGTTCCATTGGTTCTGCATGGATCGAAGAGATGTCCTACAACTCATCAAACATATCATACATCTAGCTACTTTCACATTGTCATCGTTGCGTTGTGCTAAATTTATTCTATTAATAATTTACGGAAGAATGCCAGGAAATGTTCGGAGAATTCTTTCGAGTCTTTTCTTCTGATCAAGTTCCTCTTCATTTATTCATCTGTATATAATATATGAACTTCTTCCACAATCTTCTGATGCAACGCACTACCAAGTAAACAGTCGTCACAAATCGTTTGAATGATTAGGATTCCGTCCTCCTTCTCTTTTATTCCAATCAAGACGTAGATTTCATCGTTCAATAATAATCGTCCTGCGAAACTTTAAGAAAAATTTAAAATTTCCACAAAATTTATTTATAAACTAACTGAATTTCTTTGTTATCATTCGATGGTGAGGGAATAACGTTGTTCGTTTTGACAATATGGGAAATTATCGTTTTCTTTTCATTTTCCCAAATCCTTCCATTCAATTTCAATTGTTCTTCATTTAACGATAATCCACAATTCTTACCTGAAAGCAATATTTATTTATTTTGAATTGTTCGTAAATAAATTAACCAATTCTCTCTTCATATTCTCCCCTTGTCAAACAGAGCGGTTCGAACATCTCACCAGGTGGAATAGTGACGATGGAATCGATAAGGAATTCCTGATTTTCATCAGTTATCCAATTTCGAAATACAAATTTCAAATTTAATTTCAATTGACGATGATTCGCATTTTTCATACGAACTGGTAGACAATAGATCTCCAATTCGTCTCCATTATTCTCATAGAAAAGTCGATTGGAATGTTTAAGTGAATCTCCATTTTCTGGATGATAATCGAATTCTTCCGACGAATCATTCCTCAATTCGATTTCTTGGAATTCATTGTCTTTCGACAATTGTTCACACGTCAACAATAAATATATATTTGCCGTTTCATAATTGTCGTTCGTGTGAAGAATGTGACGATTTCGTACAAATAAATATTTCATTTTTAACATATGTGAAATTGACGTATCCACAATATTCCATTGATGATTCAATTCATTTTCATTTTTCAATAAAAAATTTATGGAATTTTCTTCACTATTTCTCTTCTCTAAAATCTTTTGGAGAAGTTTCTTTTTTTTCAAAATTTCATCTTCTTTATTCTCATTCATTTCTTGATAGATTGATCGATTTTTCATTGACGATGATATTTCTTTCTCTAATTGTCCTGATTGTCGATTTTCTTGATCAAGATCAAGTAACATTCCTGATTGACTTTTAATTATTTCTTCTTTCTCCTCTTCTTCTTCATCTGATTCACTATCATCATCAGTTTCTTCTTCATCATCTGATTCTTCATCATCTGATTCTTCTTCGTCATCAGATTCTTCTTCGTCATCGTTATCACTTTCTTCTTCTTCGGATTCATCTTCAGAATCATCAGAAATATTTCTAACAAAATCTTTCGATGCCATTTGTAATTTCATTTTTCTTTCCTGTAATTTCTCTTCTAATAATTTCTTCTCTAACGATTGTCTTTTTTGTTCTTCTAATTTCTTCAATAATTTCTCTTGACCAATTTCCGATAATTTACGACTTTTCTCATTCAACAATTTCTCCTTCTTTCTAATTTTCTTTTCTTCTCCATCTTCTGATTCATCTTCATCATCATCCTCATCATCATCCGATTCGTCTTCTGATGATTCAGGATCAGGTCCATCTGTACTCGATCCATGATGATTAGCGTCATCGATATCATCGAAAAAGTTCTCGTACGAATCTTTGTTCATTTTATATTGAATGTTTTGTGATGATGTGAGTGGATCTTTCACAGACGCTTGTCGACTACCAAATCCAACACATTTCTTATTTCCTGTAATGTTCGACATCGAAGTAACAGATTGTTGTTGTGGAGGTAGCGTCACATTACGAACGGAGTTATCAGGTTTAATTTTGGGGAAATTGGGCAATTGCTTATATCCGTTCAATTTCATACTCATTAAAAATGATAAACTTCCCACTCGATATTCATTCAAATGATTCAAAGTATTTGAATTGATCGTGGGAGTTTGTTTCTTCACTAACAAAATCTTTTTAGCTGCTCGACTCAATGTGGGACATTTGGTGGAATTGAACAATAAACATTTCAATAATCTCACACGATCTCTAATATCATAATCGAGATCATATTTGGCTAAAGTGAAAATATATTGAACGAGCAACGGAGTTGCATCAGGACATGTCAGACAACATTTCGCTGCAAGATCGATAATTTGTAATTTGACGATTTTTTCTTCATGACAAAAATTCTTCGCTAAACGTCTTAAAACGTCAGGAATGTATCGTTTGATTTTGACTGAATATTCTCCAATCATCCACAACATTGCGGCACGAGCTTCAGCCACTTCGATCGTATCAAGAAGAATTATCATTTTCTTGATGATTTCCAGATACGGTTCTTTCATATATCCGTCACAAGAAACTTGGATTTGTAACAGTTGTTTAATTGCACATACAGTTTCAGCGACGATTTCATTCTCCTTTTTCGAAATCAATGATAATAAACCGTTGAGACAAATTGCTGAAATCTCCTTCACTTGAAATGCACATTCGGCCAATGATCTGATTGCGAGACAGGCGAATTCTGTATGAGTATTCGTAATGTACGTTTGAAATTCTGAGAGTATATTCGAGATATTAATCGACGAAGCCAACGAAGTAATGATTGATAATTTCAACGTTTTCACATAATGAGAATCATCAGTATGGATATAAAAAGAGGAGAGATGTGGTTCGAATAATGGACGATGACAACGAACTAATTCCAATACATTCTTTAGAACTATAGCTTGTACTTCGGGTCGAGAGCGAATTAATCTCAATAATGCTTTCACGATGATATGCATCTCATTATATGGTGCCACGTAATGGAACAATTGTACCACTGACATAACCACCGACGAATTACGACTTTGTAATAACGGTTTGGTTGATTGGAGAAGTAAACGATGATCTGAATCGATCGGTTTGTCTGGTAACTCGTTATATCTCTTCCGAATCGCATTTTCTGATGTCTAAATAATTAAATTTAAATTTTTAAATTTTTTTAATATTTCATAAATAATTATAAGTCACCTCATTTTCTGATGAATTATTGGGATTGAGGAATTGCGTTCTCGCATAACGTGTCAATGTTTGAATGATGGCGATTTGACCCCATTCCGATACGTCGACGAGGAGCATACATAATTTCCTGTAGTTCTTGTGAATTAATTCCAGTCGATTCGGACAAACTTTCTCAAACGCTTGAATTGCACTTCCTATAACTAACTTTGAAAAATAAATTTTAAATTTCAAAAATTTTCTAATAATAAATTTTCAACAGTTGATCGATCGCCTAATAATTTTTCAATTAATTGAACTAATTCATCAGTTTCGTCACTACTTAATCTAAAGAAATTTGATGAAAAAATAATAAAAGAAATTAATTAATGAAAATAATAAAAATAATTAAAAAGGGAAAAAACTCGTGAAATTTAATGATTGCATAACATGCCGTTTTCCTAACGAACGGTGACATATCTACCGTTGCATCTCGAATAGCAAACAGCATAACAGGTACAATGACTGGTACTCGAATACTGGATAATACACGTAAAGCAGATGCTCGAATTAATTGATTTGGATCCTTCAAAATTCAATTTTTAATTCTCATTTCAAAAAGATAGAAACTTTCAATGATCGTTGGAATGTTGAAATAGAGAGGAGTGCATTATCACATTCCTGTTCCGCATATCTCATGAGATACATGTAAACTAATTTCTTTATTTCAGTATTCTTTGATACCACATTCTTCACCACATGAGGAAAAACATCGTCACATTCCTTCCCAATTGCTATCATACTAATCAATCTCTTCATTGCTGTCAATTTCAAATTGTCTTTATTCGATTCCAACATATCTTTAATATCTTCATGTTTATTCGAATTGACGGAGAAGATGTGCATCGTATTTTCATTATTCTCCACATTGAACATTTTATTTCGTACTTCAGGAATGAATGACATCTTCCTTTTCTTTCTCGATATTTCTCAAAAAATTATTTTTCTTATTCAAATTTTTCTACAATTCCCAATTTGCTGATAATGATGATAATATGATAGTTAGCTAATAATGTCTAATAGTTTATTATTTACAATTGTCACCATACATATATTAAATTGAGAAAAAAATTATTTATCGAATATCAATTTTACTAAATCGAATGAAAATAAGAAAGAAAAATTTTCGAAATTCTTGAAATGTTGGCTGATGGTTTAAAACCATCAATTTCTATCAAAAACCTTCATATCTTACTTTCGATATTTCATTTGAATGTTTCAACATTTACATCGAAGTGTATTCTTAAACAAAGTTTTTGATGTGGTGAAGAAATATGAAAAGTTTTAATTTTTCTTTTTAATTTTTAAAATTTTACGATAAGGAAAAAAATAATCGATTTTACATTCGGTTGTGGAGGTCATAGTGAAAGATTGTTAAATTATTATCGAATGGAAAAGGTAAAAGATCATCAAGTGATTGGAATTGATCGAGATGTCAATTGTGAGAAATATGCTGATAATTTAATGAGGAAATATGAAAATTTTCAATTCCATCATCAACGATTTGGTGATGTGAAGTTATTAGAGAAATTACCTCACAATTCCTTCGATTGTTGTCTGTTTGATTTCGGTTGTAATTCCATTCAATTGAACGATGTGAATCGAGGATTCTCTTTTCAACATTCATTCGATGCACCGTTAGATATGAGATTTGATGGTAGTGGTCGAACTATGTCACCCAATATAACAGCTGCTGATATATTGAATTATTTCGATGAAGATTCCTTAATTGAAATATTTAGGAAGTTCATTTCTTTTCATTATATTATCATTGTTTTTTGGTGAAAGATATGGAGAAGAGAAACGTTCAGAATTAGCAGCTAAATTAATTGTCGATTGGAGGAAGAAGAATAAACGGAAATATCGAATAGTCGCTGATCTTTTAGATTCATTAAAATCATTAAACAAGTTCTTTATATTTAATTTTGAATATTTATAGTTTATCAATATATTTATTGATATTCCATTTATTATTCATCGAATTTATTATGATAAAATGAAAAAATTAAAAATTTTTGTAGATACGAAAGTCGTATACATTTCGCTACAAAAATCTTCCAATCTCTAAGAATTTTTGTGAATAATGAATTGGAAGAAATGTCAACAGGACTAAAAATTGCAGACAAGTTTCCAATTTTGAAAAGTTGACTGAGGAAATGTTTTAATGAAATTTCAGATTGTTGGAAAGAAATGGATTGTTAATTTGTATTACGTTCCATTCATTGGAAGATCGAATTGTGAAATTTCATATGAAACAGAATAAAATGTATCGACGGATTGCTTACGAACTGAAAGCGAATGAGGAAGACATCAAGGACAACGTGAAATGTCGTTCGGCCAAATTTAGAATTGGAGAAAGAAAATAATGAACTTTTTTTTCTCGATTGGAGCAAATTGAGTATTATCTCATTGGGAAATGGAATGAGAATGAATTGTGTATGAAATCCAGTCCAAATTGATATGGGAAGAAGAGACATTGATAGTAGCATTTTCTCCACTTTCAGATCTGACGTGAATGAGAATAAGTTAATGATTAATATTGGAACATCTGCTGCTCGATGGGAACCTTGAAAATTTTGTTTAAGTTGATCATTTGATGGAATATTCTCATAATTTTATTTGGAATAATTCTGTTAAAATAAAATTGCTGATAATTTTCTTCATATTCTTTCTATATAGAACTTATTGTCTATTCTTCAATCTCGTTTGTATATGTGAATTCTGATAATTTATTGGAATAATATTTAAATATTATTCGGAAGTAAACAGTAACATCACTGCATCAGTGAACGGTGGTAGCAGCAGGAATGATTGAGGCAGCAGACGTAGTAAAAGTAGAATTATTAGGAGAATATGAATTAGAGAGTTCGGAAATAAACAATTTAAATAAAAACTTTTTTTTCTTTTAAATAAGAATAGAAATTTACATAAAGCGAAGAAGGAAATCAGATTCATTCCAATTTCTTCTTCAACGAAATTCCAATTAACAATTAACTGAATTTTGTTTAATTTACAAATTTAAAACTAAAACAATTATCGTTCGTCTTCTTCTTCTTATTAACAACAACTTTCTTCTTCTCCTCATTTTAGTCAACTTAAATTTCTTTTATAATGTCACAGCAAAACAGTCCCACACCAAATGTAGCAGCTGAAGCTCCATTTGCTACCGATTTCAATGACGATAATGCCACTCGAGCATCGTCACCAGAAGAGAAAAATCGTTCCACTCCAAATTCAGAGAGGTCGGATATGAAAAGTTAGAATTTTGGAAGATGTTTTCAAATGAATTCGAAGAATTTATTCAATCACTTTTTCAGATGATCAAAGTAGACAATCATCGGTAGCAAAAGAATTCGATTTACCTGACGAAACTAAATTGCCGACAGGTGGAAGAGGAAGTGCATTCACGACCAGTGAAGATAATCCATTAGTTCCAGAAGATGCGAGTTATCGAGAACAGAAATCGAAACAAACATCGTTAGCCCATTCTCCGATAGAATCGCGTCATTCTGAAGAGAATACAGAGAATGATGTAAATTCGATGATTGAAGATGAGAAAAATGAATTATCAGATTTGGATAATTTCAAAGAGAAGAGTGATGATAATTTGATGGATGATAAATCGGAAAATTCTGATGAGAATGAAGAGAGTAAAAAGGAGACGATGGAAAATGTTTTAGAGAGAAATTCTTCAAGAAACTCATTGAAAAGTTCTACTAATAGTCATCATGAGAATGACAGTATTAATGATAAAAGTGAGAGTGATGATAATAATGAGAAGAGTGATAAAGATAGTATTAGTAGTCATGTGAATCAGACATATGATAAAGAGACTAGTGAAGAGAAACTTTTGATGAATAACAATGATAAATTGAGCGATAAGTTCGATGGTAATGATAGTATTGATGGAAATGATCGACCAACATCAAACGATCCAGATAATGATTCAGTCGATGAGTCAAATAATAAACGTGATAATTTGGATGATGACAAAGATTCTCTATCGAACAGATCAATCAAAGAAGACTTATCATCCAGATCAATTTCACCTCAATTAGAGAATTTAAATAAAAATATTATCGATGTTGATGAAATGATTCAAGAGAAGAAATCACCAGAATCATCTGTTCCTTCAGAATCACCCGTTCCATCTTCAACTAAATTAACATCTTCATCAACTACAGCAAAACCTCAAGAATTGCCTATAATTTCAAAATCACCAATTGCTCAATCGCCGATAGATAATAATTCGAAATCATTGACTAAATCTCCATTGGACAGTTCAATACCTAAACCAGCTACCCCAGAAGAATTGAGTTCTGAAAGTGAACATTTGACGGTGAGAGAAAAGAAGAAGTCCAAAATTTACATTCCGATCGATCAGAAACCGTTACATAGTTTAAAGAAGAAGAAGGAATCGGTTAAGAAACCGGCGAAGGTAAAAGAAGAATCGAAGAAAGATGATCCATCGAAACTAAACAAACTAAAGAATTGGTTCGGTGGAAATGATTCGGAGGAGGAACAGAAAAAAATTGACGTCTCTTCTCAACGTCTCCATAAGAATGGTAACTCGAATAATCTTCGCGGAATGAGAAAACCGTCCGTATTACCAGCAATTCGAAAAGAGGAAAAATTTTTGAAATCTCATAAAAATGAGACATTGCCGAAACGTACGGCGAAAACGCCTCCCAGTTTAAAAGATAATATTGGTAAATTATTGGTTGATCCGCAGAAGAATAAGAAAGGGGACGATATTTCTAAAACTGATAAATTACCTCCAAGAAAGATGATGGCAACTCCTAAATTGAAGAAAAGTAAAACTTCATCAATTGGAGGAGTGGAAATTATGAATAATCTTCAACAAAAATCTCTAACAAAACCATCTTCTAATGATAATGTGAAATCGACGGAGACTCCGTTGAAGAAACCGGAAACAAGTTCTCGACTTTCAGAGAAGAAACCGTTAAAAAAGAGTAAGCCTAGTACACCGTTACCAATAAATAAGGACGATGGTTTAAAAACACCAACGAGTACACAATTGAATTCAACAATAAATACCACTCGACAATCCATCATATCGAAAACACCCCAACTTTCTTCTTACCCCATAACGCCGATATCGAATAAACCAGAAAAATTTGAAGAACCATTAAGAACTTCAGAAAACAAGAAAAAAATGGAAATAGAACCATCGTTAAAAGTGAATGATGAAGGCAAATCCGAAATCAAAAAACCAGAAAAAAGATCGATTTCTGCCAGTTCTCCTTCTCGAATACCAAAACTCACAGATAAACGAGCAGGTATCGTTTATAATAAGAATCGGAATAATAAACATCATGGATATAAAACATTCCAATATTTCAAAGATCGAATTGCCATAGAGAAAGATCTCCCCAAATTACATTTAAGAGATTTCCAAACACCAGAGCAGAAAAGACAACAAGAAGTCAATCGATTGATGAGTCAATCACATTCTGGACGTTTATTCGACACAGTCAACCGTCGTCAATGGAATACAGGTCGTGGTTATATCAGCGATAGTTGTGATAGTCGAGCAAAGACTATGACAATTTCCAGAGATCCATCAGTAGAGAATTTGCATAAATCGAAAATCCCTGTATCTAAACGACCACCCACACCATTAAGAAGACGTCAAATTCATCGATCCGTAGAGAATATGTGGGAGAATAAACAGAGAGGACAACCACAAATTTTATCGCCGTTAGCGAAGAGAATTAATAATCAGTTGGCGACATTATCTGGTGGAGAAGAAGCGAGAATATATCGACGACCTTGGAATGATTTGAATCGATCTATGAATTATCAATCGTCAAGACATCCCAATATGGTTGGTGTTTACGATTCGTCAGAAACGGAAGGGGAAGATTTATTATTGAAAAATCGCTCACGCACAAAACGTCACAGCTCAACACATTCATTAAATTTGAACCATCCTGTCCAATTGAGAGGGAGAGACTCACGTAATTTATTATCTTCAGAATTTTGGAAGGAATCGGCCAACGAAACGTTCTACCGATGTGAAGATGCGTTTATTACGAAATTGAAAGTTAATCCATTTCATTAGTTCAATAAATTTATATCTCATCTTTCTTTAGAGAACATCAAATCTTACCAAATCATTCATTATTATCGCATCATCGATAATTCTGATTTATGCGGCGACCAACATCTTTCAAGATCTATTCTCTTGGATGGTCTAAACATTTGGATTTGAATTTAAAATTTTTTTGTTTTTATTTCATTGTCATGGTAACGATAATTCATTTTAACCAATATCTTTTTTGTCATTCGTAGAACAGATATCACAATTTTCGCCTAACCTAATTTTTACCAATTTCGGTTTTAGTTGAAACATATTTCTACAATTTATTGCCTATTCACCTACATTAATTCTCTTTCTTTATTTGGAGGAGAGTCACTTTTACTCCTCAATTCGACAATTAATTGATTTATCTTATTTGCAAACTTATTCAAATATTATTGAATTATTGAGAGAATGATTCCTTCCTCATATCATCTGATGATATACCTGATATATGTTGTTAAAGTTCATATAAAAAATTGAATAATTGAGAAGTGAATTATTTGATAATGTAGATATTTGATAAGTGATAAATATAACTCATAATTTATTGAGAATTTTCTAAAAAAGAAAAGAAGAGGAGAAATAATATCATTATTAATAATGATCGGGAATATTGAAGGAAAAGTATTCGAATGATGTACAATATAAAAATTCGGATAATAATGGTAAAAGATTTGTTGATTGAATTAACTATGTGAATGTGATGGGAAACATTACTTTACATTTTGACAGACCACATTCCGTACAAAATAATTAATTAGATAAATACTTGATAAAATTAAGTTCATAAACTTTCTATGAAAGAAAATTAATGTGGATGATGATGAAACATTTCACTCAAATGAAACGTTTCAAATGATTTTGTCGTTGCTCGCACTAATTCTATAGATGACAATGAATTCACCATCTATTAGTCAATGATTCAAATTGGTTAAGTTTCGATGGCAGCATCATTCGCATTGGAAGCTACTTGTTTCAGTGACGCTTGTTTCGCAGCAGCTAACGCCGTTTGCATAACTACTTTCAGTTCTTCGGGTGACAATCCAGATTTTAGCGTTCGACGAACTACAAATAAAATATAAAAATTATTTGAAATAATAAAAAAAGAATAATAATTTTTCAGAATTGGGAAAAAATATATTTCTTTTTTAACAACTCAACCAAAATTAATCTTTATATTTCCGTAATTATATGGAGGTTAAAAAAGGGATTATTATTTAGGTGAACAAGAATTGGATGATAGATAAATACCTCAAAATAAACTTTGCATGATAAATACTATGAGAAAAAATCTACTTAATCGGAATTGATGGAAATGTATAAAAAATTCCAGTTATTGAAAAAGAAAGTCTAACGAGATTTAGCTGTTGAAGCTGGACGTACTTTCCTTGGAGCACCGTTCATATATGTCCCGTTCATTGTTCGATTTTCATTTGCTTCAAAAAAAATTCAAATTTATTTTCATGAAATTGAAGAAAAACCATTGGAATTCATTCGGAATCGATGTGCTGTTACATTATTGGATGAAACGGTTTTCACTAAAGTCTCCAGAATTTCCTTATCTCCATCTCCTACATATCGAACTGATGATCTTCTGTGAGATGGTTCATCGTTACTATAACCATTCGTACCATATTTATTGGTGGATGTACGATGTCTTGGCGTTTTGGTGGAACATGTTGGAATTTCAGAAGCTCTCGATGTCATCACATTACAAAATTGTCCATGGCGTAACGCTCTTCCAAATTCGTCATGTTCTTGATTGTAAGAATTCAAACACATCGTTGACGATGTATTTCCATTAGTTAAGCGATTTCTCGTTTTTAAACTATCTTTATTTTTCATCGGAGTTTTTGCACGCATCGATCTCGAATCATCATCATTATTGAAATTTGATTGATTCGTCATAATCACACTTCTCATTAATAAATCATCACTATCTCTTTCCTAAAGAAATCAAATTGATAAATTATCAATTTTAGAAATATAATTAGAATCTTATTATCAATAATTCTGTGAAAGAGTTATCATTTTTTCTATTTAATTTGCCCCTTGGGGATTTGATTTATTAATAAAAAAAAAAAGAAAAAAATAATTCAAAAAAAATATTAACATTCATCTGTGCGTCAGTTAGACATTGGTGTGATGTGGAAAATTTGCGACCAAAAGAATCCTTTCTATTTCCCAATTTATCAGTAA
>JALJEE010002157.1:0-103006 GCA_023231475.1 Seison nebaliae
ACTCCTGTCATGTTTGGGGAAATCTAGGTAACATCTTTCTGATTAGTTCTAAATTGATGAAATTAATAGTATATTTATAAATAGACAAAATTAGTCCTCTTCTCATCGAAACATCAATACATTCATCAAGGAGATATTGTGAGTCACCAGTTTTATATGAACCTTGTTACTTCATATCATATACAATACATCTCTAGAAATACTAATTGCGATAACGGTGCTGGAGATGGTATTTATCGATACCAATCAATGGTGATTCTCCTACCGAAATACACCGATTGATCGACGTTGGGGAAGATAGAAATTTTTTATCTATTATTCAAATTTATTCCGACCGCAATTTCTCTAATAAATAAGAATAATTATTGTTTTTAAATGATAACGGAATGGTCAGTGAAAATCGATGAAAAGAAAAATAGATATTGAAGAGAATGAAGGACAGATGGTTAAGCTTTGAATTGGACCTGAAGGTTCAATCAGAAAGTGAATAACTATGAATGTTCTGCGGAGGGAGGAGTTGATGGAAATATTTCGAATTTAACATAGAATTTATGGGAGTGCATTGAACATTGAGAAGATGATTGGTTGCCATGTCAACATGCAACTGCCATGGTTGTATTGAGTAGTGAGAGTAGAAGAGAATTCGATTAAGAAAAATTGAAAAGGAGAAAAGTTTCGCCCGGAGATTTGTGTGAGCCGAGTTCGTTCCACAACAAATCTGTCCCAACAAAAAAAAGAGAAGATATTTCTTTTTGTAGAATTGTCAAGAAAATTTGAATATATTAAGAAAAGAGAGAGGTAGAGAAAGAGAGAGAGAGAGAGAGATGAGGTCGAACTTAGAGGAAAAGAGGAAGAAGAATTTAACATTAAAGACTCGTTATGGAAAGAAAGAAAAACGACAAACGATGTCGAATAATGTTGATTTTAGTTTACCGAACACTTCGCAACAGAAGAAGAAAGTGAATTTGATGGAGAGTGAGCGAATCTCGTCCATTGAGCACATCATGGAAACGGTATCGAATGATATTAAGGATTTCTATTACAATTCTGAAAAAGATAACCGAATTGATGGTGATGATGTGATTGATGAGAGGAAAAGAATTAATAACGTTCGAAATAATATGAGTGTTCTGTTAAAAGGGAAAATGTTCAATTCAATTCAAGGAACGAGACTTCATGAACGAAATGAAACAATCCGAAATGAACAAAGAAAATTCAATCGAATTCCATTAAGTGAAGAAAGTCAATCGGCTGATAATCGACTTGATCGTCTTGTGAATAATCATGTTGGAATGAAATCACCAGCAGTTCGATTTGATGATAATTATTACGAGGAATCTTCCGTCGGATCTCCGTGGAATGAAGAGAATTTTTTTGAAAAAAGAAATTCTATTGAAAGAAATCCATCTCAAATTAATTCGTTTAATTCAGACGGAATGATAAACAATAAATATTATTCTCCTAATCAATTATCGGAATTGATGAGAATGCAAATCGATCGAGCAGAATATTCGAGGAAAATGGAAGATCAAATTCAAAATATGAATGAATTAGCTACACAACCAAATTCGTATCAATTCCATAACGAACGACGAATGAAAGTGCCACCAAATGGAAGTTCGATTTCACTTTCACCCAATCGTCGATCTCAACGAAAATTGTCAAATGAAGATGAGAAAATGCTTAGTCGTTTATTGAAAGCTCAACAAAATACGACGGATATTATTCGAAATATGTTAGATGGTAAAACGGTAAATTATCCGACTCATCATCATCATCATAATTATTCACGTTCGATGGATCATCCGACAAATTATAAAAATTCATTCCAAAATGAAAATCGTGACGAAAATTATTTTGAACCATCCGAACGATATCATTCACCCAACACAAATTATCATCATCGAATGAGTCAAATGACTGAGAATGAATCAATGACAACTGATAAGAGAATGGCCAATTCCTATACATTTTCAAATAATCGTTATTATAATTCACCATCATTTTTTGAAAAAAATCGGAAAACGACAAATTCGAAATTTCTTCATGTTTCCGATATTGTTTGTCAACCGGTTGAAAGACGAATTCTGGTGAAAGATGAAGCGACAAATACTTCACTAATAAATTTTGGAGGAAATTCCAAATCGACCGATAATTTACCACTTTCGTCCGGAATTCCTTCGAATGAAATTGGGAATGATTGGAAGAAAAATGCGAAAGAAAATGTAAAAACGAAAGTGAATGGAACGACGAAACGAATGAGGAAAAGTCGATCTCCTTCGACTAATTCGAGTAGTTCTTATACGTCGACTGAATCGTCATCATCTCAATCATCATCTGAATCGGCGTCTTCTTCGTCTTCTCATTTGACTTCATCTAACAAGACAATTGTTGAACAAAAAAAAAATAAAGAAGAAAATTTGAAAAAAAAAAATGAAGAAATATCATTAACAATACCATCAGTTCTACCAATGGGTAGTATGAGGAAGAGATTGAAAATGGAAGAAGGAAAATCTTCTTATCTTCAGAAAACGGAAGATAAATTAACGAAAATTGATTGGAAATCAGATGAACGACGACAAGAACTGATTGTGGAAAGTAAACGTCTTCATTTAATTACGAGTAGTAAAATTGAAAAATTAGTTGGACAAATTGATGAACGTCAACAGGATTTACTTCGTCATCCTGATTATCGTCAACGATCTTGGACGAAGAAAGATGTCTTACATTATGACAGACGATTAACATCATTAAAACGAGAAAGAAATTTCATAATTAATAATCATAACAAACAACAACAGTCGATAAGGAGATTGCTTCAGGAAGCGAAAGAGAAATTTGTTCATAATTCAATTTTGGATGTAGAAGTAAATCATAATAAATCGCAACGATTACGTGTCCATTCGGATGATTCTTATCCATCTGATCATTCAATTCAACTCATCAAACAACGACGGAATAGTTTAGATCGATCGACGAATTCTTTATCGTCCGCCAATTCCCCGTTGGCACCAAATTCTCTAAAGAAATTTAAAAATATCAGAAAGAGTCAAGGAATTAATGATTATGAACAAAAATCTCATTCGCCTTCAAATCATCAATTTATTGATGAGATGGAACAACATCATTTATCCACCACCAATATATCGATGAGATTACGAGATAAAATGAATCGATATAAAACCGATTTGACTCAATTATCGAAAAGTTTGAAAGAAGTCGATGTACCAAATTCGATTAAATTAATTCCTAATCAATATTCATCAATTCATCCACCAAACAAACCATCACCACAAACAACAACAACAACAACTGAATTGATAAGAAAACCATTAAAAGAATCGATAATTGATCAACCGACAAAACCATCTTCGTTATCGGTAAATGATGAGAATAAACATATTCAAGCGACAATTGTTGACGATATTGTGAAAGAAGTTCCTCGTCCAACGACAGAAACGATAAAAACAAAATATATTAAAGATAAATCTTTAAGCTCATCGTCGACGGATTCGTCGTCAAATTCAATTTCAAAAGAATCAAAGAAATTTTCAGATCGATCAATTACTCAAAGTATTTCTGGTCAGAACAAAAATAAAACTAATTCGAACGTCTCCTCAACCACTTTCTCCGTTTCCTCACCTCATTTATCGGAGAAACGACAATTTCAACAACCGTCAGAATCGACAACTTCATCAGTTTCTTCTTCGTCATCATCGTCATCTTCTTCGTCATCATCATCATCTCAAAATACGGTAAAAGAAAACATTCCACCATCATTGAACAAAATTGGAAGTGAAATAAAAGATAAATTAGAACGAGATAAATTATCAGATAACGACAATGAAATTACTGAAGAATTATCTGATAATTTCGATATTGATAATAATTTTCAATTTTCTTCATCAAACAAATCCACATCATTGTCAGTACCAGAAACAGGACGTACTGAAGAAGATGGAAATATTCATGAAAATGATGATTTCTTTTCCGGAAAGAAGACGGAATCGTCTCTATCATTTCAGGATTCGACTCTCGGTTATAATAGACATTCGATGGAAGAATCGATCGTTGTTAAAGAAAAATCGGTGACTGATAATTCCAAGTCGATAGTTGATCATGAAAAAATGATTGGTGATCATTTGAAATCATTTAGTGATCAAGATAAATCGATAATCGATTATAATCAAAAATCGATAGATGAAAATTCAAATTACATAAAAGAAAAAATTTCAGAGAAAATAGAAGAAAGTGAAGATAATCTTTTAACTGATTATGATATCGATCCACTTGATAGTGCGTCTCATTCAAATTCATCATCTCCAAGAAAATTATTTGACACTTCCCAAAAAACAGTCGACGACCAATTGGAAGAGATAAATGAGAAGAAATTGGAGAAAAGATCGAAAGAGAATTTTGTAGATAATTTAGTGAACGAGATAATTGAGGAAGAAATTGAAAAATGTTTCAGAATTCGAGAAAAAAAATTGAATAAAATCGATTCGGTGGCACAGAATGCTCAAAATGAGAACGATGACGAATTACCATCTTTAGATTTGAACGGAATAAATTTCTGTGATGAACTTACCATTCCAGGAAATGATGAATTTATGATGGAGAATTTGAAAGAATTGGAACATGAACAAGTTAATTTTAAATTAAAATTTTTTTTAATTTTACTTTTTTTTCCAAACAATAGTACGTCACAGAACAACTTGATATTTTCGAACAATTCTCCAGAAAGATATGGAAAAATAAAGATAAATTAGAAAATTATCTTTATTTGAAAAATGCGGAAGATTTTGAAGAGAAATTTTCAATTCTCAAATCGATGGGAACGAATGATGAAATGATATTAAATTTTAATAAGAAATATGATCGTTTAAATGATTATTCGTCTATTCTTACCAATTACATATTTCCACAAAGTTCATTTTATGTCATTCATCATTCTCAATTTCTTCTTTCTGTAGATTTTTGTAAATTGGAAGAAATGAAGCGAATTATTGTAATTCAAACGATTGATACATTGAAAATAGTTTTGTCTGATTTCTTTTATGCTATATTGGTCAATTGTTATGAGAGGAATAATTGTGAGAGGAAAGGCAAATGGATGAAATATTCTGTCACTTTTTGCCAATCTCACACTGCCAAATTTCCAAGATGTTACGACGATTTCTTCTACATTCTAGGAAAGAATGTTTCAATTCATTAATTTTATTTAAAAATTCTTAATTTTTCTTTTCGTCTACAGTTCTTTTTAGAAATGAATCTCAATGACAATGAACCGATGTTATTGGAGCGAATGAAAATAAATGGAATGAAATCATCTTATCGAGTTTCGTTAACTCGAGGAATGATTCATGGGGGAATATGCACATTCTCTCTCTACACTAATTGGTCGTCGTTGAAACGAGATGATATTGTCGACGAGATTATTCTCGACAATTGTCGTAAAGACGAACCAAATTGGACGAATTATTACGAGGAAGAATGTCAATTATTGAACGTCGCAACAAATGAAATATTTCGCCATTTAGTCGAACTTTGTACAGATGAATGTTTGAAAAGTTTCAGAAGGAAACATTCATCAAATCATTTACCGCAGAAAGGTTTCCATACGAAATTGCAGAAGATTAAGAATGAATTGATACATCATCGACGATCAATCTCCAACAAATTAAACGATGACGATGACACATTAAATGATATTAGTACACATGCCAACATTTGCATGAATTCATTCCGTCGACGATTATTTTATAATCATCTAATTTTTCCTTCGGATGAATTGCTCGATTTGTCTATAAAATGAAAAACAATTTTTTTAATGATCTTAATAAAAGAAATTATTTTATTATAATTTATCAATCAATTCCTTTCTAATTTCTCTGTATATTTCAAAATTTCAAAAATAATTTTAAATATTTCTGCTCATTTCCTTCCCATTCATTAGTAATACGACGAATGACCTTTTAGAAATTAATAGGAAAATCAATCCTAATTCCATATAGTCATCCATATCTTCAATTTAGTTAGACATATTATTTTTACTATTCATTTCCACTAACATACCTCCTACGTATCACACGTTGATTGACATTGACCTTCCTCTATTCGTCTCCGTCTAAAAAAAAGAAAAATTTGTGGGAATTGATGAATGACACTAGATTGTCTTATCATACTATTTATTACCGTCATTTTTCGATTGTCAAATTTTCAAGCTAATCATAATTTCCGACCAACTATTCAAAATCATTAGAGAACAAGAATGGTCAGTTTCATCAATCACCAAATTCATTTCGCCCAATTTCCTGTAGAATTCTCAAAAACTATTTTATTTAGGGGAAAAGTATAATGGAATGAAAAAAAATGATTGATGTCATTCCTAAAAAAACTTGAATAGCGAATGAATCATTGAATAATGGAAAAAAACAAAATTTTCAATTGGAAGTACTTTGGATACGTCACCCTTATTCCTGTGACAGGATTGTGTTATTCTTTTCGTACGAATAAATCGCTAAAAGATTTTTTTTAATTTGAACTGAAAAATCATTTTCCTCTGCAAAGCTTTTAAAGGAATCATAAAAACCGTCCAAGATTTTTAGAGAATTGAAACAAAATTAGAATTACATAAAGGACCTGCGTAGCACAGTGGTCTACGCACGTTCCACGCATATTTGCGAAATAACGTACCCGACATCTCCATAGAGTTATATTAGGCGTGTGTAGCGCAGTGGTCTATACAACAACGATGGGACACACGTCTCACGCAACGTAGAGATCTCTTACCACTGACCGTAGAGGAGGATATCGATCAGAAATTTCAATTTATCTTGACTGGAATTTCAATAAGAAAAAAAATTAATAATTATATAACATAAATCTAATTAATTTTCCATTGATTAAATGTTATTGAACAATGTAATTCGTAGGAGTATTGGTTATTGTACCACAATTAATATATCGAGTAAAAGAAATATTTGTACTATTGAAAGTTACACCAGAAATATTTTTGATATTTTCCAATTAACATTTCACTTCTCATCTTTTTGAACATATTTTTTTATAGGAATAGAATATAAGAAAATAGTGTTAAACTATATAATCATGATTATCTCGGATTATGATGGAGATTTATCTTATGGTTATTTCGGTTTTCTTTTTTCGACTAGTTGGTTGGACAAACCCATTTGTTCCACATTATTTTCGTGCTTTTCACGATTATATCCCTAATAAATTCTAGAATGACAACAATTTCAAGTCAGAGAATATTGCGTGCGCAATAATTTTTCGGTAAGAAAATGATATTAGTCACAATCATCAGTTAAGTAGATTATTGACAGAAATTATTCACAGAAATGGAAATTTTTAGTAATTGAGAAATATTCCAAACCGGAAAGTTTTTTTCTTTTGCATTCTGATGTAATATATTTACAATATTTTATTAGAATCCATATCCTTATCAACAAATTGTGCAACGAAAATTTGTTTTCGGTTGAATGTGAACAAACTTTATTTTCAAAATGTTCTACTTTTGAAACTCAAACTAATTAATTTGAATATTTTTTCCGATTAAATTCTCCTTTATATTATATTCGTAGAAAAACCAATCTTATTATTAATAAGTATCATTTACCTACCTTCAAATAACAATTCTAATGTAATTTCAGACGGTTTTCATATGAAGTAGAAGATTTATTAAAAACAATTTATGATAAATCGTAAAGGTGAATCCAAATTGTGAGAAGGGCTTTCCTTCCCTAATTATTTTTCAGATTTTTTTTATCACTTCAATTTCGATGATAACGTCAGATAAACTGATGATTGAAACATTTTTGTTCTTTTTTATTATTTGAAACTCTCTGTATAGGTAATTTGAAAACAGAAAGCCAAAGTGGTAAATGATACAGATGAACATTTTGGGAATCATTAATTTGCAAATTTTACCAATTTTTATTTATTGACCTTGTCTGTGACGTATTACTGGTACTCCGATGGCATCAGAGTATTAAAATGGTAATGTATTATGCTCATTTTAACTTCCAAGTCACATAATTATCGTCATTAAAGATGATGTGCTAAATTTCTTTATTGCTATACCAACCTTTTAGCGACTACATTTAATGAAACATGACCATCATTTGAAAATGAGAATCATCAAACATTTTAGGTTTTAGTAATAAAAAAATTGCAATTCCTTAAATTTTGTTCATTTTAATGCTCAATTTATTTTTTAAGTTTTTTTATTATTATATATGGCCGTCTGATATTTGCGGAGGAACTAAAATGCAGAATAATTTCAATGAAAGGATTGAGGTCAGACTAATTATTATGGAAATATTATAGTTAGTCTGATTATAAATATTATACTAAATGTAAATTTGAGGTAGACATGTTCATGTTGAGAAACAAAACGATTGGTTTTTTGATTCCAAAAATTATATGTTTTCTAATCATATTTCAAATCATAAATAATTTATATTCGACGGTTCACTCTAATAACAAAGAGGATACGTCGAATATATTAGACCGAAATTGGAGCGCGATATTCTTCTAGTAATATATTGTAACAACGATATAATCTTACCAGAATTCAAAATGTTGAGAAAAATGACATAAACATGTCACATTTTATTATAAATAAAAATAAGAATAATTATCGCATTAGTAATTATTTCTAATTTTTCTACAACATGCCAAATGCACTATTCCTCATTCTCATAATACGTCTTCTATTCTTCTTCTTTTTGTCTAACAATCTTACACTTCTTTTTGTAAGACTAAAATTTCATTCACATAATGATCATCCTACAATTCACTCTTCGGATTCCATCATAGTGCCATTCTTATTTTAATCGTAATAATATTAGTAAAACTGAATTATTCATAAAGCAGAACAGACAACAATATTTAGTTGATATCATAGTTATAGGACAAAATACCACCCTGTTTTTTTTTTTGGAAAAAAAGGAAAAATGGCACTTTTGTTTTGTACTAAAATTCCTCTGATGGGTATTTCTTATGAAAAAAAAGAAAAAAAGTGCCATTCTTTCTTTTTTGTCAAAAAAACAGGTAGGGTGGTATTTTGTCCGACACCCGATATCATTCGCCTCTCAATTATTTACAATTGAGCATTCGATTGAGAAGTATTTGGAGTGGAATTTATTTTTGTTTATTTGCCGAGATACAAAATTTCCATGGGCCAATGAATGTTCCAAATAATAAACAAGAGTTGTTAATGTTGGTGCTGTTACTTTACCCCCGAAAAAAATGAGAATTAAACAGAAAAATGAGATATTAAGGGCTTTCTGTTCATTCAAAATTAACGTTCATTCGAAAGAGGATTCTATGCTCTTTCAAATGAGTATCATATCGTCTTTTAAAATTTAATTTAAGTATAAAAATTTTAGGAAAAAATTGAATTTTTTTTTAATCTTTTTTTCAAAAAATTCAATTTCTATTTATTGTTGTCGATTTTTTGACAATAGAAGTTGAACGTGGCTATCTAATGATGTCTTTTTCATCAAATTTGGATAACCAATAAAAAATCGACAGAAACAAATAGAAATTGAATTTTTTGAAATATTTTAATGTCTATATCTCATAATTTTTATGATTATTGAACGAAGAAGTTAAATTCGCTACTATAATATTCATCTTTGGATCTACGAATGGCAGAAAAGTTCAAAATTGAAATTCATTATTATCAATTTCTTTTATTATTATTAATATTATTTATTTAAAATTTCCGTCGAGATAAATGAGAATTATTGGAAGAATGTTCTATGAAATATTCTTCTTTGTAAATTATATCATTTAATATTCTTCGAGGAAACCATTCTGCAAAAGAAAATTTGATTGATACATGACTGATAAACAGTAACAGACCAAATTTCAATTATCACTTAAATGACTCTGTTTCATTTGGGATATTAATTTTACTTCAAGATTCTCTTTCATTAAACGTAGGTTGAGTTAATGGCAAAATTTATAAGACAGGTACATTTTGGAGGTACATTTTGTTTTATTTTCTAATTACGTTAAACTAATACAAAATGCGCAATTTGAGAAGGAATATTGCATGAAAAGAAAAAGGATGAATTAATTTAACACGGATATCTAAACGCCTTTTATTTTGGTAGTGAATAAGAATGTTACCAAATTTTGAATTCGTTCAAAATTTCTGGCTAATATCCTCTTCACCTTTAACCACTCATCCTAACACAATATTTGTACAATATTCATTTCATTCGTCATAATATAACCTTTCGGACAAATATGCTATCTGTTATTTGGTTAATGAATACAGAGGAGTAGTATATATATTATTCATCAATTTCGGACTAACATGCACAGGAGAATGTACTGATAAAATTTGATAACGAGACAACGTTATTAATCATTATACTATATTCCAAATTTTCCTATTTCTCCTTTTCCTACTATTAATCCAATTGGGATTTACGTCATAAATTTTATATCTGAAATGGGAACAGATTCTTATTTCCATATATCGAACCATCATATTACTGCAATCTTTTCTCCGGATGTATTCCCGATTTGTGACGACAGGTACGATTAGAATAATGCTTAAACAATATTCATTCTAGAAGAAAAGGTGACGAACAAACATAAAAATATCTTCCTTTCTATCTATGTCATCTCTCATTCCTCAAAGGTAAATCTTTTTATTTTATATCACGCATAATTCATGGAACACGTAAGAATTCTAATCACTCTTGATACATTCGTGAATGAGAATAATATGCTCCATCTTCTCATTCTAATTTATAATACTTTCATGAATATCTAATAAAAATTAATCCAACCTATCGTATAATCTACTACGCCAATATCTTCGTGTCATATCTTTTTTTCCTTTTTTTATTTCAAATAATTTCGAAAAATTATATTATACTTTTTTGGACAATTTACGAGAATGTGTAATAGTAAATACCGAGCATAAAACATCAAGATAGATTCATTATCGTATATTCGGAATATGATTAGAAAAACTTAAATTGTTTATAAGAACTTGAATATTCTTCTATTATCAGGGAAAGAGTATAATAATATCAAAGTATTCTCAAAGTAATGGTGGTCAATTTCTTCAACATTAATTGGGAATATATTCATCACTTTAGGAGGAATATTAATGATGAATAGTTTATTATAATTTAGTAAAACTCTCTTTCACATTTTACCAAACAATTTTGGTCAATTATTTGTGCAAACCATCTTATTTTACCAAATAAACGATGCGCACCAGCTATTTATGTTTAACAAGAATTGATAGCATCAAATTATTTGAATGTTTCTCTTTTATCATGTGGAATTATTTAGGAAATTTTTCCATTGATAATGAATAGGTAGCAATTAATGATTGCCTTAGAAGCATATATTTAATCGGAAATAAAATTGCCGTTTGGTCAAATGTAGTTGCATTGGATAAAAAAAGTTTAATTATCCAGGAAAAAGTTTGGTTTTTTCATTTCTCCATTCAACACAATGGACATCATGGTTGTTCTCTACCAAATTTCCTATTTTCTAGTTAGTTTTCCTCCAAGAGATTTATCTATTCAGGATAATTAAAATATGCGCATAATACGTTGAATAAAATGGATGGGTTCCTTTTTGGACATCTAATATATAATTCAATGTTAATACTTTTCTTTTTTCACCTCCAACACACAGAGAAGAATTATGTTCATTGGTGACGTTTCTCCAATTGGTTCCGATTAGAAATTTAGTCAACAAATTCAACAATACAACGAACCGATTTTTTCGATTACTTTTCTTTATTTCATCGAGATTTGTTCGGAAATTTTATCTTATAAATCCGACAGACTTCAGTCAAATTTTTTGACTGTTCTCTTTTCAAAAGAGTCTTTTGATGTCATTCATTCCTTAATCATATAGTGGACATGTGAAATGATATTGGTTTCTGGATAATGACAGATCGAAACTTCCTGATATTTACTCGACTATTCATTATTCCTAACCGATAATAATTCTATGTACAAGTCTCATATTATTCAAATATTAAAGTCTTTTTAAGCAGTCTCAATCGACCAACTCAAATATACTATTGGTAAATTTTCGGTATTAGTAAGAGAAAATCGGAAAATGTTACATTAGCAGAATAAAGTGGATAAGAAATTTGGAAAGGACCGAAATTATTTTAAACTTATTTCTTGGTTGGAGATAGAAAAACGGAAATAACGCAATATTAAACATCTTCCTTTTAATATTTTTAACATTTTTCCGATTCCTTAAGAATATCGTTCTCGAACTATTGTTCTGTTCTTTCAATTTGAAGACGATTCCATTTTCTAACATTGAAATAATATTTGAATATTGTATTGTTTTTCTATCGTTTATTGATTCAACTATTTGGAATAATATTCTTCTTTCAACAATCACATTTTAGAATCAATGGATTTAATTCCATTAGCAATCCGCAATAAATGAATATTTCGTACTCTATCATTCGGTCAAATTAGATTACTAAGGATTAACAAGCAACTTAAATTAATTATATTATTCTGAAGTCAACAATATTTACCTTATTATTTTCTTAAATACCGCTTTTAAAATTTCCTTCTTAGATATTATTTATTATTCCGTAATTAGCTTATTCCACAACGTATACATAATAATAAATTATGAAGATAAGTAACCTTTTTCTTCTTAAATTATTCCTCAGAAACCTTCAGATTGTTCTATCGAAGTTAATGTTGAATTTTGTTTCATATATTATATCAGATGTCATTATAAGAAACTTTAGATTTTCACTAACTTGCTTCATTTAAAAAAAAGTCCAAAACAACATTAATAAACCCGAATAATAATCGATGTTTAAACTAATTTAAAATTTCAGATAGTTTATAGTTTTACAGTCTATTTTTAATTCTGTACTGTTCAATAAATATAAATCTTTTAAGTTAAGAGTATTAACCTTCGATAAAGGTAACTGAAGTAATTGTATCTAAATATTACATTAAAAGTATTAAAGGGATGTTATATAATATATATGGAATATAAGTAGATTTTTAGAAACATCGATTTTTCCCCAGAGGTTATGCATACAACTAATTTAAAACAGTTAAAATTGGTGGAAATTTTGGTAACAGAACAAAATGAAGGAATAAAACAGAACAAAATGAAACAGAAAATCCCCATTTAATTTTCATTCATTATGTGGAATTATTTTTCATTATCAACTACTGATTTTAAAATTAACGAAGTCAAATTATCAAAAATTACAGATAAATATTTCCTTTCATTATATAATATTTTCCGTTTGGTCATGTATTGATAATTTCATCGTGCGTTTTATCATGACCATTCTAGCATACAACCGTTGCACTGGAATATATTATGATTTCACCAAGAGTATAATTCACCTGGGACATTTATTTGATGAATTTGCCTTCAAATTAGGTAATGTCAAACTAGGTTGGTATTTATTTGTTGTGTCCGATTTTTTTTAATATACGCATCGAATTTCTTCTAATATACTTTAAAGACACACCATCTTTATTGATATTCGGTTGATAATCATAATTATAATCTTTCAATAAAAAAGGCGATTGTGTACGACACTCCCATTTTGTATTTATAGATATTGGATTATATATTGACCTATTCCTCTTATTACAAATACATTTCTTCGAAAATGATTATTCCGATTCACTCCCAGTCGACTTTGCATTGCTTATTTTCCATTTGCATTAATTTCAAACTTATATTATTTTGTTTTTTCAAATTTACATTATTATTAATAACAAGAAGATATTGTCCTTCGGAGACGGCTTAAACTATTTAATTGAGTTGCTGTTCCGAACCTAAATCTAAAACTGTTTGTTTATTCCATAAAATGAGTTCGCTGATTAATCCATCAATATTAATGTGACAATTATTATCTGTAATAATTCATCATCCATTCATACATATATACATCTATGAATCTCCATAATAAATATGATAATTTTTTTATTAATAACTATCCACTAACTATTATTAACTCCACTTTCGGCTCTATTATTTTTCACATTTATTTTAGCAATATCAATGCAATATCTAATTTAAGGTCAATAATCTTCAAAGACTTTACCTCAGCACCGAATCGTCTATTTATTGGAAGTATGATAGAATAAGTTCCTTCATTCATGTAATGCAATGTAAAACATTTGGTTAGTACAATTTGTTTGTTGTATAACAATCAGAATAATAATAGGTCAATAACAATAATAAAATTATTCCAAATTTCCGCTTATCGACGGAAGTTGAACTAATGTACTCATATATTGAAGATTTTCCTCCGATTTTTATGATTAACTAAATTACTAAAACTAAAGTCGACTTCATTTTGAAGATGTTTACCTTTTCTATGATTTTTCTTTCTATTCAACTGCCAAACTTCTATTATTATTAGTAATGCAGAAGTTGAAGATCGAATATGTCAATTCCAGAAAACTCCAATTTTTTTCTATGTTACATTCCTCATTTTTTTTCGGGTGTGTCTTGTCCATTACATTGCAAATAAGTAGAATAGAAAGATTTCGATGAATAAGATTTTAAGTCATAACTTTAGCAAATGTATCGAACTATATCTAGTAAGTATGAATATAAATCTTCAATGAAAAATTTCGACTGTTGGAATAACAATTACTAATGTTTTTCGAAAAATTGTGTTTCACTTTAAGGCAAACTATAATTTATTCTTACAGATTCATCATGAAAGCATAATTATTCAATAAGATAATTGACATCATTATTTTGAGAAAGAAGTGGAATCGGAAAAACCATCAATTATATAGGAGGCATTCCCAAGGAACTAGTTCTGGTTTAACATGTAAATTGGTCTCCTAAGCCATTTTGATAATTAGCTTTCTAGGGATTGAGCATCTTTCTGATTGTACGGAATATAACACTCTAGTTAATTAAGTGACATTATTCGAATTGGAATAACGCCCATTTTCTTCCAAGATAGGAAGCAAATTAGAATATCTTTTTCCACAAAAAACATGTCTTTCGGAAAATTAATATTTTACATCACCTTTCTTCTTCTTCATGGTGTTACTAATGATTTATAGAATGAATTGGTATGAAATGAAATATAATCTAAAAATTGGAAAGTGCATTTTGATTTCAACACATTGGGTCAGGATTATTCACACGTAAGAGTTCGATGATATGAAATTTTATATGGCGCTCGAGTTTTATTCCAATTCCGATATGTGCAATCATTCTTATAAGATCATTTTCATCCTTCTAATGTTTGTAATAATTACCAATCGACGATGAATGAAAACATTTTCTTTTTCTTTTTACAACATAATTCAGCTACATTTCACGCATTGTAAGATATTTTTTTTAACCAGAATAAATCAGAATTACAAGTTCAATAATTTCTCGTTATCATAAGACATTGAAAGATTGGGAAAACAATCTGCATAACATTGAGAAAATATTGTAATCTCGCAATGACCGACAAAAAAATTTTAATCATGACATAACAAATTTAAGTGGATTAATCAGGATATACGTTACCGTATATTGGATTAATTTTTTCGTAAAAATCGTCAGGAGTTGTATAAGTCGGATAGTCAGTTTCCTGTTGTTTATAAACATATTAACAGTAAGCATAATGTTCAGTTTGCACTTATTGTCACGGAATTCTTTTAGTATAATTTCATTGTAACATTATCAGTCTATTTATTATCATCAGTCATTAGAGATGGACTTATGTTAGATGTTTTTTCAGTAAGCTAAAAATTATTTATATCTTTATAAATATTATAAGAATTATTAGTTTCTAATATTAAAATTATGTAGGTCAAATTTCTCCCAATTTGTATCGAGTTACTTAAATCGATAGAGAAAAACAATACTGGTTCACTTAACAAATCAGAAATTTCTAAGAAATAGTATGAGCAACAATCACGAAGAAGTAATGATAGATTCTATCAGTGATTATATGACGGATATTTAAAGAAGAAAGTACATTCGGATGTCCATCTACTAAAAGAAATGGAAATAGTTAATGCAGACATAAATCCCGGTTAGAACCATAATCATAACTATGAATAGCTAAGTAACTTCCGTAAAATTCTATGGACACTTCTTACTCCCAATCCGGAGACTAATGATTCATGAGTGGAACAGAGTAAATTGAACGATAAGTTACGAAAATACGTAACTTCAAATTTCTGCTTAAATAGAGAGAATAACTAAAAGTAACTGAAGAATGTTGTTCCGTAGATTCTATTATCCGTAGATCCGGAACTTTTCTTCTTTTTGTCTATTCGCCATTCGAGAAAAATTATATCGCTAAATTTTGATAAATTAATATTAATATATAAAGAAATTCGAGAAAGGTAACATAAATTTTACAATTTTCCATCGTACTATCGATATGTTACGATATGTCTGCGACATGTTAGATTAAAATATACATATTTTTTAATCTAACGTAAGATCACCAGTTTCCGGTAGGAATCTCACGAGAAATACCAAGTAGAGCAAAGAACAAAATGACGAATAATTATTCATGGCGATAGGAAATTAGTTGTCTGTAAAAATGTTTAGTGAAAATGAAGATGATTTTAAGTTTGAATTGACCGACACAAATACCATCTTCTTATTGACATTAGTAATAAATTATTGATAATATTGCAATAAAAATTGTTTTAATAATTAAAATTATTTCTAAAAATTTTTATGTATTTTTAATATTCCTAATCCAATAACATATATGAGGTATAAAATTATATGATTTTATTAATTATTATACATAATTTGTATGTACTAACAATAATTGTAAGAGTTTGCTACGAATTCTTGAGAAGAGGAAATCTTACAAATCGTTCAAGATTTCCCTATTTGCACTTTATATTTGAAGATATCAGTGGCATCATTCAGTAACATCATGCACCAGTTTACCATAATGTCATTCAATTGGAGAAAGAGTGTAATATACGAGAAATAAATGGTCGACTATTTAAATTTACATATATGTCTTATACATTTTCCTACAATCTTCTATCCAGTTACAAGCCAGATATAATGATCATCAACGATCTTTGAAGAGAAGATCAGCATGATTATGCATTTTAGATCAATTATTTCTAATTGACATTTCTTTTGTCTTTGACTAGTCTTTCCTCTGGTCGATATCCATTCGGTCTTTTATAGGGACAAATATGCGAACTGACAACATGCAACATAGAACGTTTTGGATATGAATGTTATAAATTTAGTAATTAAGAATATGGTTAAGATTTCAATATAAGTCGGTTCACGGAAATATCGAAATTCCTTATTCAAGTATTCAGTTTGAAGTAGTTAGAATTTTTAGACGTATATCATCTTATAAAATATTTTTAATTAAATTTTTCAAAATTCTGATTGATATATTTGCTGAAAATATAATAACGGTAATCGATTTTGGTATAATTTAATTTATAATCACTTTACCATTTGACGAAAAGAATCCGATTAGAATGAACGAATTGATGTGGATGCTTCCGAGATGTACTTAAATTTCATCCGAATATTATTTTGGAATAATAGTGAATTGTTAATAATTGTTAATAATTTTCTTTTATGCCTCGAAATATATATTTGTGTGGAACATTTCGCCGGACATTCAACTCAACACATTTTGTGCAATAGTTCGTAAGACATAAATATCCAGTTCATTCGAAATTCTCAAGGGTCTAAGAAGTAAAGTAATTTAATTTTTTCAAATAATTCTCGACTCTACTGATATTCAACAGAAATTAATATTATAAGTAATAATTCAAGTTTTCCCAGGATATTAATATTTTCAGACAAATTCAGTCTATCATTAGGGAAATAGCGGTTTTTTTTATATTAATATTGAAATTGACAATAAATCTACTTCAGTGAGCCACTTAACGTAAGTTAATGTAAACTTCATATAAAAGACGTATATTATTTATGAATTATACGAAAAATTCAGACAAATTATTATGAGTGAAATGGGAAATGATTTGAATAAATTTTTTGACATGTAATAATTCCATTGAATACATGACAGTTCGATTAGTCACGTATATGGAATTGGAATGAATATTTTGCATATCACTAATAAAGGCTCTTCTCAAAGATTTTTAATATTTATGTCCTTTAATTTTATTTACATATTTTTAATTTTACATTTCATTATTATTCTCCATCTGTTCATTTGTTTAGAGTTCTTTAATTCTAATGATTGTTTCGGAAATTGTTCATTTTATGCTTCGCACTACATTCTCACTGAAACACTCAGTATGTTTATGCCTGAAGTATTGAAAGAGCTTACCAAATATTTTTCATTATAATATTTCTTTAAGAAATTATTGTGGAATTTTGCAACTATATCAATTACCAATAATTAAATCAGAATTAATTTCAGGATACATCTGTCTAATTTCAAAATGGATTGGATTCATCTTCTCAATTTGACGGATAAGGAAGTCGTCGGAATATTGAGAGTAGTAGAGAAGAATTTGAATAATCAAACGGAATCATCTGATCCAATTTTCATTACCTCGTTCCTCGGCACAATCAGTTGTATAGGAATAGCGTTGAACATAACATTATTATTCTCCTTATTCCATCAGAAAAGTGTCTACTATCGACGACGAGAACAAATTAGAAATCATTTCCGAGGTTTCCGTACACTCCACAAATCATCAGCGATTTTGAAGGAAAAGTTTTCGAGACCACTTCTGGGTAATCGTCGTACTAATGGAACATATCCAATCGTTCTGATGACGGACATTGTTGATTTTGGACAAAATTCGTCGAAAACATTAAAAGGTCCTGAAGCGAGAAGTTTCTCAGATTCTCAACATTCGATGCCGTATTATAATAAGAATATTCTAAAAGACAAACGACGACGAATGAGTCTCAAACATCCGATAATTAGATCGCCCCAAAGAAACCCTAAAATGGTCACATCGAAAATGAATGGAGCATCTCGTCAAAGTACAGGAAATACAACGCCAAATGGAAGTACATCATCATTGATGTTATCATTGTTAATCTCGTTGACATTGATCAATACATTCATTTGTTGTTTCTCGATTCCATCAACGATTATTGATTATTGGATGCCAGAAGTTAAATTGGAAATTCGATGTAAGTTAAGCCAACTTATAAGAACATTCCCAATCAGTCTATCTCTCGGTATATTGGCATTGATCGCACTTGAACGAATGCATCTATTATTTCGTGGGAAGAATTTGAAGACTTCACATATCGTCAAAACGATTATCACGAAAATGGTCAACACGAAAAATAGTTTGAAATTTTTATTATTCATTTGCACATGTCTCGCTTTCGTCGAAGGCGTTTGTGACATGTTAATCAATTCCACCATAATCATGAAACGTTTTCGAATGAATCGATGCGTATTATCACATTCCATCATCTCCAAATCGTTCTGGTTGGTCATCAAATATCTATTCATTTCCCTCAAACTCTTTTACGTTACCACGACAATTATCGCCTATATCTGCATATTCGGTATCGTAAATAATTATAGTAAGAAACCTCCATCGTCGACATCATCTCTGAAATTGTTGGAATCATGCCATAATACTTATCGACGATGTTCCAGTATTTTCCGCAAATCGATGGAATCGAAAACGGAAAATAAATTAACTGTTCAAGCGATAGACAATATCGAGATATCAGGTAAAACGACCACAAATCAAAGCTCTCATACGAAACGATTTAATAAGAGAACAAGAAATCGCCGAAATCGTATCGCTATCATCGTATTCTTAATTTCCATCATTCATATCATTTCGATGATTCCCTGGTTTATCAAAGTGGTGTTTCCTCATATTAAAATCAATTTCATGTATTACTCTTTCTATTTTAATGCGGTGCTCGATCCGTTAATTTATGGCATAAGCATTTTGAAGATTTCATTCTGTTGGAAGAAGAAATCATCGACATAAATCATATTTCATGTGCACTTCGATCTATCATTTCGATCTTATCAAAATTTCATTATTATATTTATATTCGGTTTGAAAAATTAAATTAGAATTTTATTTTTTTATTAATTTTCATGATTAAATTGCAATTCATAAATCTGAAAAAAATGATGGTTAATCAACACTTATATGCACTTATCAATATAAGTGGCAAGCAAAAAAGATATTTATTTCATTGATATGGGAATTTAGAATTCATAGATAAGAACTGTAATCAGGTCAAATTTAATCATAATAATTTTAATCATTAAATGATCAGTGACGAATGATAATAAGTTCAATTGAAAAGAAAACATGACTCACTCGAAGCAATTGAAGAAGAACAATTACAGTATCGAAATATGTTACAACAAAAATTATTTAGTGAAGTATTAAACAAAATGGAAAATTTAAAATATTTTAAAAATTAAAAAGACGAAAAATATTTTTCATTTGGACTTTTCTTCTGAGAAGAAATTCATTTCGGATTATCCTTCTTATCATCAACCGGTTTCGTTTCACAATTAAGTGGCTTGATGGAAATTTCGGGCATAGTCGTCGTTCTTGTAAGTGGTAAGAACGACGACTGTGAATTGCCTGAAGAAAATCCCCGAGATGTATTACCGGTTATCGAATCATTTATTCGGATTCCATTCGGATTTATTTGGCGATAATTTCCTCTCACCACACTTCTTGTATTATATTGTTTGGAAGCATTAGAAGGAGAATAATTATAAGAACATTCATAATTCGGTCGAATAGTTTCATTCGAATAGTTTCCTATTTCACGACCACTAATTGGTACTCGAGTACGAGTATAATGACGATCAGTAGAGGGAAGTGTACGAATAAATGGAACTGGACGATGACTCGAATTCCGTGAAGTAGTAGAACTTGAGCAACATTGTTCTCTTGAATAATTCGAAGGATTTCGAACGTACAAATGACCATTTTGACCCTGTGATGGTTGCTGAGATGGAAAATGTGAATTTTCAAATAAATTCGATTGTCTCTGTTGAATGTGGTCAGATTGAACTCGATGAACATTCGACCGATTTCCTAAGAGTTCTCCATTGTTATAATATTGACGATTACCAACTTGTGAATTGGACGACTGATCGATATTTCGATATGTCATTAAATTCTCACAATTTTCTCCCCCAGAACAATTTCTACTTTCGTCTTTAGTTTTATTGGAGGACGAAGACGATGTGACTTGACAATCATTTGGTTTGTTATTATCATCGTTTATGGAATTGGAATTCATTGACAATCCATTTGTGATGGTGGATGCATTGTTTACCGTAACATGTCGAATGGTCATTTTGGGATGAATAAGTTTGTAGTTGGTTGGTTGACATCTGCCGCTACGTGTTACTCTTGACGATAACGGTGCAGTAGACATGTTGTCATAATTGACGATGGAATAACTGCACTTGATGGGAATTCCATTTTTTAAATTAGCTTCTAATTCTTCTTTTTTCTTCTCGGAATTCACATCGTCCTTTATAATTGTTGTCGCCAATTTATTGTTACTGTTCGATATACAAATCGTTTTCTTGTTCGATATTTCGAGAGGATTTTTTAGAGAATCATTTTTCAATTCTCCCGAAATTGGAGTGGATGAAGAAACTTCAGAATTGTTGAATTTTCGATCAAGTTTCGTTTTAATTTCGATCGAATCCTTTTTCGTCGATATTTTCTTCGACGGCGTTTCTCCATCTAATGAACTGAATTCTGATGATTTGTTTCCCATCGGTTCATTCTCTTTCTGTTGTTCCTCGATCAATTTTCGCATTTTACCTGGTTGTCCATTCTTCTTATTCTCCAAGATTCGTTTTCTTTCCTTCTCTTTCGCCGATCGTCTTATTCGCAAGAACTCTTTAGTACTCCAAGAAATTCTCCAAAAAGCTCCTTTACCAACCGCATTCTGTCCACGATCAATTCGTCTAAATATTGGATTTAATGAAAGATTGTGACGAATGGAATTCTATTGAAAATTTAAAAAATTTTTAAAATAAAAAAATTAAATTCGAAGAAATAACTTGCCATCCTTTATCGCCATTTTTATAATAAACATAATTCGTTTGGATATAATTATAGATCATAGCTAAAGTCATTCTTTGATTAACAGCCGATGTAATTGCCTCCTCAATTAATTGAGCGTAAGAGAAATTAGGACGGATAATTCCTTCACCATTAACATCATAACGGAATATCTGTCGTTTCTTCGATTTGCTTCCCCCATTTTTCTTATTTTTACTTCCTGACATTTTCTCTCCGTTCTCATTCGTCGAATCCGAACCAGGTGGTCCATCGATTGCCAGATCATTTCCATCAGTTTCGAAATTGTTTCCATTATTATTATGGAGATCAACAAGTGACGAACTGCGAGAAAAATTCGAATTATTTAACGAATTCTCATCATCAGACAAATTGTCTACCCTTAAATTTTTCGAACTATTTTCGTCATTTCTTTCCGTCGATTTCAAAGTCGATTCCACTTCAGGTATTACATCATCTTCATCGTCAGAGAATTGTCCTTCAACTTCGGTTTCCATTTTTTCTTCATTTGTATCATTTTTCTCTTCGCCATTAGAATCGGATTGTTTTGATGATTGTTCGTCATTGGTATCTCCTGATTCTTTACTATATTCTGAATTTTTAGTATCATCTTGTTCCTCACTTCCATTACTTGATCCACTTCTACTCGAATCATCTTTTTTAGACGATTCATCCGAATTATTGTTAGTTTTGTTTGATGAATCAGAATCATCTTCTTTCTTCGAACTTTCATCACTGACTTCAGTTGATGTATTTTCCTTAGAACTAAATTGAACAATTTCTCCAATTTTCGCTTTTTTCGGTTCTTGATCAATAAGGAATTTTGCGTCGTCCGTTTTCCTTTTGTTTCTACAAGTCTTCGATGTGACGACTATTGGAACTCTACCGCGATTATTCAAGAGAATATCTTTAGGAATTGTATCGGTAACGGAACTGGATGGTGTGACGGTGTTTAAATTTTCGCTACTTTCAATAGATCGAACGGATGATCGACAGAAAGAAGTGGAGGTAGACATTGGAAGGAAACTATCTTCGAAGAAATCCATTTTAACCGAATCCTCTTTATTATTCTTCAAATCGATCAGTACTTTGATTCGAACTTTTCCATCGAAACAAAAGAAAGTGATAACTGATTCGTTCGGTAACCACATATTTTCTCCTGCGTCCAATTGAGTATTATTTACCATAATTCCATTCTTGCCAAAACATCTCAATAACATCGAACTATTATTCAAACTATTGAGAACGGGAAGATAAATCAATTCGAAATGTTGACGAGATAGTTTTCTTGTTTCTCCGATTGGAATAATTTCATCCCATTTCACCGATTCATCTATTATACTGTCATCGATTGTCGTTTCACCATCTCCTTTCTCTCCATCCTTCTTTTCTTCTTCATCACTCGAAATCTCTTCAATTCGACTAAACGCCTCATTATTCTTGTTTATAATGAATTTAATCGGACGTTTCGCTAATGCCAATACGGACGAATCGATCGTACTAGTTGAGCTAAATGACGACGATTTATTACTATTTGACGATGAACCAGAAACCGTGGAAATGGTTGAGGTGAAAGAAGAATTAAGAGAGAGGATATTCTCTTCAACCAAATCGGTATTCCTGCCAAACCATTGGGAGAAGTTATACATCAGAAACTTCTTCTCATCTACTTCGATGAGTGCTAACGGTTTACTCGAAATGAATGTGAAGGAAGAACATTTCAATCGATGGGAGATTATGTCAGAAACATGATCTATTTCAATGAATCTGTCCAACTTCCTCCCGGTTGATCGAGTACCAGGTGGAGAATAAGCCCGTTGCATATGTCGCCGTATATCTCCGTTTTGCGCATTCTCCAATTGTTTCGTTGATTGTTCTAATCGTTTACTTCTCATCTCCCAATTCTACAATGTTTCTGAAGAACAAAATTCTAAAATTTCCAATTTATTCACAATATTTTATTCTCTCAATAAATATTTTTCGGGTGTGTACAATAAAACTCAAAGACGCAATTTGGAGGATGTTATACAAAAGCTTATCAAAACTATTAAATTATAAAACTATAACTCATCAGTGATAAGCTTAAGTCAAGCAAAGGAACTTTTATTAAACTCTTAACCGCAAACTTCCACTTGGTAACAACAGAGTTAGAAATCAGATCGCCTCATCCTCTACCCTGAAACCAAACCCTTCAAATTAATCTTTCTTCCATTTCCTGTCAATCTTCTGATAAGTTTATACAACTAACTTATTTGCCTGATAAGTTTTCTACTTTTGATAATTTGACACCTAACCTAGAGTATACTAACTGATAACTAAAAATGATAATAATTAAATTAAGCTGATCTCAATAGAAAACTTAAATGTCTAAAAAATTGGTAGTTATAAAATGATAAACCTTAGAAAACTATAAATAAGAAAAACCCTAAAGAAAACGAACTATGGAAATGAAGTGTCACTAAAAAATTGTGGGAAAAATGAACGTTTTGTAAAAATTGTTCATGGACTAGAAAAAAGTAATTAAAAATTTAAAAGAGCACCATTAAACATACATCGAAAAACTGAAAAATATCTAATGTTGTGACTGATTTGAAAGAATAATACGTCGACGTTCGAGATCACGTCGTGCAATTCATTTATCTTAATCGTTTGAGGTAAATGTTCATTTGAAAAGTTAGTTTAATATTTATATTGCATAAAGTGTACTCGTTCTTGGACGATATACACGTATTCAAATATACGGGATATTATGCTAAACTCACATAAATTCTGTATAAGCTTTGTAAAGCTTAATCTATTGTTGAGCCGCTCGATTTGTTCCTGTTGCATATTGATTTATAATTTATATTATTTATTATTATTTGCGTATTCATAAAGTAATTTACCTTTGTTGGAGGTAGAGATATATAAATATTCCTTAATAACTTTCTTTTCTTTCATGTCGTACATACAATTTGCACAAGAATTTCTACGTACAAGAACTCTCACAAAAGTAGTTAGTAGTAATGTAGAAAAAAGTGTTAAAAGTTTTATAAGAAGATTGAATGAAAAAGTTTATTTGTATAATAAAAAAAATTGATCTATGAAAACTAATAGATTAGAATTTGTAATGGGAGAAGTAATGTCCGCAGAAAGTGTGGAAGGGGGAATGGGGGTGAGTATAGACACAAAGGAAATATTTACTACAATAAATAGAAATTAGATAAAAGTGTCCACATGACAAAAATATGAAAGGATAATGCACCGGATGCACCAGAAATACATTTAAAATAAAAATTTCTCTAAATTCAAGTTCAATTATCGAATATTGATCGATATATTGATCGAATATTAATCGATATATTGATTGTAATATGACGCAAAATCAGTTCAATAGTCTTAGAAGTATATGAGAAAGAATTGATGGAGAAGTATTGTCATTATAAGACAAATTTGGATATTTAAGTTTGAAATTGAATTAGTTTCATTTTGAAGGAATTGTTTCAACAACATTTTATTCTTCTGCATACTTCGTCTTCTCTTATGTAATCGATATTGATGAGACATTTTGTATGATTCATTATTTCTCGATAACTTCAACAAATTTATTCCTTTCGTTTCCAAAAGATTTTGCGTCGCGTATTGTCATTCGACTGCCATATGGGCGAGAGTGGATGTAGTCGTTTTCATTGCCATTAACGCCGATTTCACTGGGTTGTTTGTTGTCGATGGTAACGATTCATCTGTTATTAGTTTGTAGCAAGAATAAAGTAAATTTGTTTGTTTCTTGTCACCTTCACTCAAATAACTTCGTTGTCCCATCTCTTCAATAATTGTTTGACTTCGATATTTATCTAACGGTTGTATAGCTGCAGTATTCACTTTAGAGAACGAAGTCTTTAAAAGAGAAAATTGGAATTTTTGTAAAATGACTTAAAAAGGAAGAACTTGATGATAATGCATTATGGAGAGGAAATCGTATTCTTGACCTAACGAATCGATATGTTTTTTCGATTTCATTTCAAAATTGACTTCGTGTCCCGATTTGATATTGTCTCGAATAATTTTAATATATTTATTTCTATCCGGTCTAATTTGCGAGAGAGAGAAAATCAATTTGTGAAATTGAATTTTAATTGTTAAAAATTATTCGAAAAAACCTAGCATGTTCATGATAGAAACCGATAGCATGGCCAATTTCGTGGAGAAAAATTCCGGCACGAAATTTCCCGGAGGAAACGAGACATTTCTTCGATAAGTAAATCGGTTGTTCACCTCCAATTCGACCTACATAAGAACAACATCTGTAAAATTAATGTAAAAAAAATTGGCTAGGATGAATTAAAAAATTTGAAAAAAACCCGCAAATGTCTAGTCCATTTTTGACGATGAGATAATCTGATTCGGTTGTTCGGTTAACGAATTTGATACATGTATTCTTCTGCCATATTCCACTAGCCTCATAAAAGAATGGAATGAGCGATTCTAAATAGAACAGCATGGAATAAATTTAAATTTTAAGTAAAAGAAAGAGTGGAACCATCAATGGAATCATGAAAAAGGAAAGGTATTACTGCTTTCGGCCATAACAGGTTCTTATCTGAGACAGCGGCTCTTCGATGCCGATATTGGATGATATCATATTCGAATAATTTGAGAGTGAGGGAGAGGTGAATGGTGAGAAGAAGTGGAATTAGTTGACGTACTACCATCATCCGAATAAGAATGGATGCAATAAAGACATTGATATTGACGGAGTATGGAATTGCCTTAAACTTTTTCCATTAGGAACCTTGGGGCTGGTTTGTTAAAAGAAATTTCTCTAAGAATAAGAAAAACAGAAATATTTTTAGTTATTGTTGGCAGATGCAAATATAATTGAGTTTTCTTTTTCTTAATATTTGACTGTGATTCATTTGGTGACGAGGATAATTTCAAATGATGAAGTTTCCATATGATTCTAGATTGTGATTGTAGTGAATCACTTCATATTGTAACGTAACATTCAGCAACGGATAGACAGACAACCTATTATACCTAGACGTAACTGGAGAGATGTTGATGTTGATGATGATGATGATGATGATATAATGAACACGTCGTTAAATTAGTAACATAACTATGTAATCAGCTGCTTCTATTATTCTCGTGTTAATACGTTAGGTATACAGATGTACTTCTTCCACAAGGTCATCACGTCTTTAAATTAATTTCGAATGTCTAATACGATTAATTAAAATTTTTCATTATGTAACTTTACTAGCTGACTAACTAACTAAATAGTGTTTAAGTACTAACAAATGATAAATCATATCCATCTCCCTCTCTCACATACAAATTGACGAAACGGACATTCAAATAGAATTTTCAGATTCGAAATCGAATGAAAATAACTATTTACAATTCTCCCAAAAATATTCTCGTTGTGACGATGGACAATATTTAAATGTTAAACATATCATTAACGGAAGAGTCAAATAAATTTTGAAAGCATTATGAATAAAATTCTGCGCGAAATTATTCATAATTGAAGAATGCTAGAATTGTTTTTCCCAACGATAATATATACGTCATTTCTAACGGTTTATATTGTTCGTCGATTGATATTTATTACGAATAAAATGAAATATGAGGAAAGACATTATTCTTTTGCCTCAATCGAATGAACCAACTCTACAAGTAAGACTAACTATAGTGGAATTAATTTGAAAAGAACATTGAAAGAATCGAACGAATTCATCGAGTCAATGACGAATGAAGACTGAGAATATCCGAATAACAATGGCACGATACATTCATCCTTATCCAGTTACTTAAGACCACTCCATCTCAAGATTATCATATGATTCATTAACGGAACGTATTGTCGATGACGTCACGTGTTAGACCAAGGCTACTTAGTGAATGGATATCTCCAGCCAAATGGAACTTGTTAATAACTAATAAATAAATATCGTTTCTATTGAAGGCGAAAGTGCTCATCTAAATCGCCTTAGGCAAATGGATTCATATTCAAATGATTTCCTTTCTGATCAATCGCAACTTCCAATCGACGATACAAAAGACAATGACGTATTAGACTAATTTACATAATGGAAATATAAGTCCCCTCGTTGAACGATCCATAACTAGGGAATACTATCAAGTGAACTCCAATGAAATATGGTGCTAGATCAGGAAAAAATGTAACAGAAGAGATGAATGAAAAGTTCTCAGGGAAATCGTCATTCATTAAAATTCGATGGAAAAAATATCAAAAAAAAAGGAAAAGAAAAATAAGTACATTAATTTTCCCTCAATTCCCGAAAAACACTTTCACTCAACTAATTAGGTTTAATGTCCATTTTCCTTCACGAATATCGACTAGTTCGCTTCATATATTACGTAGGATGTTGTCATGAGGGTATGGTGCAGATTCAAATTTATTCTAAAGGGAATTAAATTTTTTAAGATATTCCAATATTATCTTATCTGATCGATCTTCATTCTCCTTTTATAATTCGAACAACATTTCCATCAGAAATGACAATGATATTATGTCAATCAATTATTATTAAATTTATTCAAATGAATAATCAATAAACATTTTACAGTCATAATATCCTTCAGAAAAACATTTCTAGCTATCTCCTTCAAATCCTGACAATTTGTCTAGAGAATTTGTTTTCAGCAAAACAATTAACGAAACCATCAGAAAATTTTTTAGATTAAAACAATTTGAGTTATGATCAATTATTTGCAAAGAAAATTTGCGTTTTCTCATGCTGCATAATTGAACCTTAGAATAACTAACTTGAAATTTCCTTTTGAATTTTCCCTTCATGTTTCCTCTTCTTCCTCCTCCTCCTCTTCCTCTTCGTCCCACGACGAGACGATGAAGAAACTTATAAAACATTATTTGCTATTTATGAATAAGAAGAAACAGGAGTGAAGGTTAAAAAATGAATCGAACGAATACGAAAGAATAAACACTCAAGTTAAAAAAAATGAACATTACTACGACATCCCTCAGGAATACTTCATGGAAATAGAAGAAGGACCAAATTTGAAGATGACGAAAAAATATTTGAATAAAAGTTTAAAGTGAATTCCAAATTCTAATTGATCGAGTGCGCACAACGGAATGAAAGATGAATTTATAACGATTCTGAAAATAAAGCATTTGGGAGTTATTCTTCGATAAGGTAATAATTACTAATTGCCTTCCGAATATACCCTTCAAATAATGACCGATTCTAATAACTATTTTTCGCGATTTCGGATATGATAATTTCATTATATTCCACCATCCGAAAATAAAAAAATTTAAATCTCTCGAATTGAATAATTATGGGTGGGTAAAATCCTCCGCAATTATTATCAATGAAAAAAGATTATCTTATCACAAGAATAAAATTGGTATAATTTCTTTTGTGTTGTGAACGAATATTAAGTAGTCGCATTACAAGTAAAGGGGATTTGGGGAATGCTTTCATTTATTCAAAATGACATAAAAATTATGAATATTTTAATTTATACGTCATACACATTGAGTAAGTTTCATTCCTCTTCGTTCAAGTGACGAGAAAAGTATAAATAATTTTTAACTTTCCATCTTACATTCAACTACCGGTGGAGAACATCTCTCATATCGAATGGACATTCATCCACCAAAAATTTATTTGCAACTAATTTATTTAAAGAAGCTGATACATTTTCAATCACACAACAGTAAAAGGGAAAAGTTATAGAAGCAAAAGAAGTTATTAGTTCGATACGAATAAATCTTACAATCTCCGGCCTAACATATAGGCCCTATATGTTGTGAGAGACACTGGAGGAGGAAAGACACTAGAGAAGTAAGACAGTTTTAGAAAGAATTGGAGATAGTAGCAATAAATTTACAGTGCTATTCTTATTTCAATAAATACAACAAAACTGATCGGGAAACATATGTGTATACATATGTGTAAGAAACATTCATTTATGTAATATTGTTGTAGAACGGATGATAGTCAAGGTCCATTTTTCTTTCGACAATTAGTTCCAATATACCAAAAACTTCTCGTTCGTTACTTTTATCAAAACAAATATATGTTACATGCTGAACAGAAGATACTTAAAGAACGTTATTTAATCTCTTCTTTATAATCGTCAAACTTTTATTAACTTCTTCATAACAAATAAGAAATGACCAGGAACTTCTCCTCAATCTTCTGCATCTGATTCACTTAATTATCGCTCATCATTTGAATAATAATTTCTCCTTAACAAACTCTATTAATGTTATGAGAAGGAGAACAAATAATTATTTAAAACAACTTGAAACTTCCTGATGAATGTAGTTGTACGAATCATATTTTGTCAAAGAATTATCACAAAATTTTTCTTCAAGGTTTCAATTCCTCGTCGCTCAAAGCATGATATTTTCATCATCATTTCTACTTACGCATATCAGGTGATGTCTTATTTGCTAGTATGGTTCCTCATTGTTAGATTGACAAGATTTCTGACAAAGATTTCTGTGAGTGAAAACATAAATTATTGACAGACTTGACAGTTGATAACAATATTACAATTTCTAAATTGATCGGTTTTGTGCAATGTCACTAGCAATTTCTCTTATTTGACATTCAATTTTCATTGTCTCCTATTTGACACAGACATGTTTAACCAAACACTAAATTTTTATTCCATTCCCGGAATCAATTAACTAACAATGTTTTTCCAGCCTACAACTTGTTAAGGTTAAGAAGTGTTGACACCGCAACAAATTTGAGGAAAAACCAAAAAAATAATTCTTAAATAAGCTTAAATAAAATGCCAATTGTGGGCAAATTTGCGAGAGAAATTAATAGAAGAAAAGTCAGTAAGTTCAGTAGTTCCTTCCGTCTCTATCTTTATTGATCGAGATGCCGATTCTTTAATATTCTTATTTCCCCAAGAAAAAAACGAACTTTTATTGTTAGGTTCTAGTTTATTTCAAATAATTAGATTACATGACATTATCTCAATTTTGACTTTTTGGATAAGGAACGTACTGGTTAAGGACTAGAATATATTCTCATAAAACAAAAGTTATTGAACTATTTTCTTTGACATAAACTGAAGGAAGTTGAACGAGTTAAATCCGTTTGGTTGATATAAACATGAAATGACCTTCTACTGACCTTATATTGGACGCATTTGGGTAATTTATTGAATAAAAATTAAGTTAATGTTCATGACTTCAATTACAAAACAATTTCGCATAACAGATATTGGAGCAATATGTTTATCGTCGAATTTCGTAAAATTAATGAAAAAAGGCAGTCAATTAAAGAAAATGATTCATGAAATAAACACTTCTCCTTTGGGAAACCAATGTTGGGAAGAATTTACAAAATTTTTATTTGATTAAACAAATTGATTTTTATTATTAATTTCCTGTTTATTTTCAGCAATTTGCTGGAACCAAACGAGAAATATGGGGAGACTAAGGATGAAATAGAATAATATATTTTCTATCTAATTCAATATTTGTTTGAACGAAACCTATTGCCTAACTATTTCCTGTATAAGGAAGAAATTCCATTCTGTTCATTTGGACAAACAGCAAATTGAAGGTCGTCCATTCTTATCAATTCCATTTATCAATCGATAATTCCTTTTTTCGGTATAAGAAGAAAGAAGATTCCAATTTCCTCTATACGACTTTTAGAAGTTTTATTATGATCATCATTCTCTTCTGCAGTCGATTAAACGATGTAATATATCGTCAAACAATCTTACTTTCCATTCCATAATTTCTAGAAAATGAATTTCGTATAAACAAACAATTGATCATTAATTAAAATGAATGGGATTGATGGAACATTGATGATACATACAATTATGAGCACTCTTTTAAAAATAATAGTAAAATAAATTAAATATTTTTAGGAAAATAATATGTTGTTTTTTTTTCAAGAGGTGTTTTTAAGAAATATATTTTAATGAAACTTCTTGGAAAATTCAAAAGGAAAATAATAATTAGAATAATCAAATTACAAGGAATAATAAAATGGGGAAATGCTTCAGAAAAGTGGTAGGGAGAAAGAAGTGTTGAAAAGAAGAATAGGAAAACTTTCATCGATTTTATTAGATACACTACGGGAAAAGAAAGAAGATGCGAATGAGAATAATAACGACACCGGACCGTTAGAAATTTAGAAAAAAGACTTTCCTTGAACAATTCGAAGAGGATCGAGTTCCATAAATTAGAGAATTTTCCTTCACTTATATATTAGATGATGGCAGCAGTTCGAGTCTTAAACGGATGTAATTCATTTCCATTCGGACCGTTATTTGGCGATCTGAACGAATTGAACAATTGGAAACATTCATTCAAATGATGCCCACCATCACCGACGGTTGACGATTGTGCAGATTGAGTTACTGAAGCGTCAGATGTCGAACGTTTGACCGGATTGAGATTGGCGAAAATTAATTCATTTTTATTCGAATTTTCGATCGATTCATTACTCAATTTATTCTCATCATTTTGTTCTTTTTGTTCGTTCGTCATTTCAGACATATTTGATGAGAAGAAATTTTTCACGAAATCTTTCCCCCCATCAGTTTTATTGAACATTTTCATGAGATTTTCCATTTGAATCAACTCTTTCGAACTGCCACCCGATACATCAGCTTCGTTAATCATCGTTTTATTCAAATCTGAAAATTAATGAAAATTATGAAAAATTAAAATTTCGAAAAATGAAAAAAAAATGAAAATTTTGAAAAATGAAAAAAAAATGAAAAAAAATGAAAATTTTGAAAAATGAAAAAAATGAAAATTTTGAAAAATAAAAAAAAATGAACCTTCCATATCCGTTTGTGTCATATCTAAATATTCGTCTTCATTCAAAAGAGCCGTATTATTATTATATGTCTCTTCTTGCTCTTGATAATTGGGTTCGTTCAATGCAGATGGATATGGTGAGACGGGATCGTCAATCGTTTTCGTCAATTTCTCATTATCGATCTTCTCATTCTCATTATTCTCTAATTTGATATTATCCACTTTCGTCACTGGAGGTTGTTGCATCTGATTCATATTTGTCAACGAATTCAACGAATTCATCAAATTGAAATTGAAGTGGGGAAGTGTGGAGGTTGTGGGTTGAGGAAAGTTGCCGATAGCCGGATTTGGAGGAAAAGGTAAGGGAAGATTATTCAAATTGAATGGACCTAAAGGAAAAGGAGGAACGAGATTCCTGTTGTGTCCATGCACAAAAGGAGTCGGTTGAGGTAAAATATTCGACTTCAACATTTTATTCTCTACATTTTCAGCATTACTATTCAATTCTTTATCTTCATGTTTGCCCGTTGAATTTGTATCATCTTGCGTTGCAAATCGAATACATCTTTTCTTTCTCCTATTCATCAAAAATAATAAGAATTATTAATTAATTTTCATTCCATATTAATTTCTAATGTTAGTGAAGTGATTTTGTGTAATTATCGAGTTGTTAGTCCATCAAAATCCACATGTCATTTTGGTGTTAATAGAAAAAATATTTGAAATTTATGAATGAAGAAAAATGTGAGTCTAATGTGAAGACGCTGATGAACAAGTGGAATGAATTTTTCCATTTCAACTATAGTCAATAATGGAGTGAGAACGAATGAGTGAATGAATGAATGTTCAAGTCAGTTACCTGCAATGTACACACCACATGTCTTGGTGTGACAAGCCGAAACGAGCGCGACATTTTTTTGGTTTAGCAAAATAATCAGTATCATCACTATAACAGTTCCAAAGTTGATTTTGTTGCTGCATCGATCGATAATGGTTGTAGAAATGAAGGAAATATGTATTGAACATCAAACTGTTCTGAATATTCATATCCGACATATTATTATTCATCTCATCCACCGAAGGAACTGGTGATGCTACGAAAAATGAAAATTCAAAATTCAAAATTTTTTCATTTATTCTTTCATTTTCTCAATGTCTCTCATCATTAAACGCTCAATAAAAAATTTGAATTAAAAAAAAAAATTTTTTTTCAATATTTTGTTAATTTTGAGAAAAAATTTTTTGTTAGTTTGTTATCCGAGTTATTATTGGTTAGAGAAGGAGAGGGATAATGGGATTTATTGTCAGTGAAATTGAATGAGTGTTAGTGAGAAAGAAGATAATTGTGTGAAATGTGAATTTACCTGCATGGTTTGCACCACAGTTCCATTTGATTTAAACCATATCTAGCACGACATTTCCTCGCTGATTCTAATATTTTTAGTGACACAAGAAATTAACTTTACTGCAACTCAAACAATCGATGAATAAAGATAAAATGAAAAGAGTTGTTGTGATGGAAAAGAATTTCCTAAATTCTCTTAAGAATCTTCCGAACAAATTAGTTGGGAAATATCGGTCCATTTTAATCGAATGGACATTTGAATTTTTAAAAGAACGAGAAGGAAGAAAATGAAAAATTAAAAACCTGTTGGAATCATTGGACGATCATTCTTCAATTTTCGTCGAAAATCGACATTTTCACCACCTGAAGAATTTGTTGAATTGTCACTATTGTTAGTATTGGAGGAATTAGTTCTCGTTTTCTTTAATCCACTCATAAAATCGAATTGACCAGTTGATTCCCTTTTCAATTTATTCAAGAATTGTTGTTGATTCTGTTGTTGTTGATTGTTGTTGTTATTGTTGAATTGATTTAAGGGATTTAATGGAAAATTAATTTTATCTTTCGTTAATTGATACAACATCTGACTCTTCATTTCGTCAGTACAATTCTCTCCATTCATCATCATCTTTTGTTGTTGTTGTTGTTGTTGCAGTGAAGAATTAGGTGGTTGTTGTTGTTGTTGTTGTTGTTGAAGATGATGTTGTTCATATTCGGATGGCATATTTGAATTTTTTCGTTTCTTTTTTTTCATTCCATAATTGTCTCGAGCACTCCAATCCGGATATTTTTCCATATGTTTCATTCGTTCAACTCTCGCTTTCTCATAATATTTAGCTTGTTCAGCTCGATCAAGTTCATGCCATTTCTTACCAAGAATCTGATTAATAGCTGCCGATTCTCTTAAAGTACATTCGTTGACAACAGACGCTCGTTGTTCCTTCATGAACAACATGAAAGCATTTAACGGTTTCTTAATATGTTTCTTATTATCACGTTTATTCTCCTCGTCATATTCACCATTCTCATCTGACGACCTTTTCTCATTCTTAAAGAAATTATTATTCGAATTATTCATAAAATTATTATTATTATTCAAATTATTATTATTGTTATTATTCGAATAATTATTATTATTATTATTATTATTATTTGACATTAATTTAGCAGAATCCAATATCAGTTGATTGTTATCCATTCCACCAGATTTAAATAAATTATTCTGTTGAATCGAATTGACGAATGATTGTGGTGGTGGTGGTTGAGGAAATTTCCCAATTGGTGGAAATGTCGGAAAGTTCTGTGAAGGTGTTGGCAACGTTGACTGATTTAATATATTTCCTTGTTGTTGTTGTTGTTGTTGTTGTTGTTGCTGTAAGAGATTTGTAATAAATTGAAGAGTGTTTGGATTGATGGTATTGGACGTGGTTGTTGTGGGAGTGGAAGTTGGTAAATTGAAAGGTAAACTCTTTTCCTCTTCACTCGGAACTTTCTGGAATGAAGTTGGAGGTGCCCATTGATTCTCTATCGGTTGTGGTATCATCATTCCATTATTCGTATTCGAGGTTGACGTTGTCGATGGCGGTACTTTCTGACAATTGGTCAATATATTGAATAATTGTGCCATCGCTTTCTGTGTCACATTAGCATGTTTCTGTCCATCATCTGATGGTGACGAATGTTCCCCATTATTTTCAACCGTTTCCTTCAGCAAATCTTCTTCATCTTCTTGGAAATTATCCAATTCATCAACTTCTGCCTTCTGCATTTCCTCCTCATTATTTCCATCACCATTATCATATTCGATTTGGGAAGCATTTTCATTCCCATTCACTTTACTCAAAATATTGTTATCGAACTTAACGAAAGATGATTGATTCTCATTTTGCGATTGTACTAAACTCTTATCTTCTTCATCATTATCCTCTTTCACGATATCGATCGGATCATCCGTTTCCTGTTCTTCTTGAGAATTCCAAAATTTCCGGTTTCGACTCGCCGCTGCTGCCAGAATTGTGAGCACGCAAATATTCTGATTGAAATTCCTCAACTTCGTCAAATCGGCTGTCGATCTATTTTGTTCGTTTGTCTCATTATTATTATTATTATTATTATTGTTCGATTTATCGTTATCCATATCCTTTTCTTTTTTGAATGATATAACAATTTTGACAATTTTTTCAAATTTTTTGAGGAAAAAAAAATTTTAAAAAAATTATCTGATTTTTCAAATAATCGATGTCTTCTTTCTACCTCGTACGAATTTTAGATGGATCAGCACATTTAAAATTTACATCGAAATAACTGTTTCTATGAATGGGAAAGAAGAAAAAGTTAAGTCATGATTGTAACTCGGAAGAAATCTATCAAAGTTTTAAGAAATCATAAAATTTATCAAAAGAAAAACAGAAAGTTACTATTTGATCAACGTTTTAATTAATCATTTTCTTTAGATCGATACCGCTAATGTTTCTTCAATATCTTCAGTAGAAGAAACATATCTTCCTATTAAATAGGAAGTATTGGACGCCGCCTCTCTCAACCTTCAACAGATGCGTCACCTACTTAATTCCATTCGACATTCATTCTTTGAAGACTCGTTAATGTCTTTGAACTATTGACGGAGTGGGATAAGAAGATAGAGGGACATAAACCGAACAAATCTCATTCTCATTGAAAGTGCAAAGAGAAATGAAACGAATTAGAAAACTACTTAATCGATACATCTTTTTCGGCACAAAGCGTCTTTTTCCCTTCGAATCTAATGTACTTTCAGTCGATTGTTCCCTTCTCCGTCTTTCATCCTCTCGACTCCATTTCTCCGTTTTCTTGTCCTTTTCTCTCTCTGCTTATGCGTCTTCCAATCTCCTTCGGAACGACGGTCAACATTGACATTTGTCGTCTCTCTCTCTTTCTCTCTCTCTCTCCCCCTCTCTTTAAGTGAGAGAGATTTCGATTGAAGATGAGTGTTAGATAAATCCGAATGCAGAGGAAGTGAAAAGAAAGAAAGTTTGAGAAAGATAAGAAATGAAAAAATGAAATGGGCATTCTGTACACATTTCTCTGCAACGGTTTGTCACGGCCGTTTCTTCCTTTCTCATTCAACATCGACAATTGCTTTATCAAAAAAACCACTGTCACTTCATCTCTTTTTCGAATGTTCTCTAACCTCCTACGATTTCCCAACAATTCAATTTCTCCTATTGACCAACACAAATAATTGTAGACTGGACTACTATTACTACTATTACTATTCTTCGTTAGCCGCAATGAATCGTCTCAACTTTCATGTTTCAATGAATACAAGATTAGATATAAATTATTTCAATTTAGCCATCCCTCTCCATATACCGTTGAGATACGAACGTTTATGTGTGAAACTTTAACAAGAAATTTATATCACATTAATGATTCTCATCTGCTCTTCAAATACAATCCTTCCTTCCTCGTCTATTGTAACTTACAAACATTTTCTGCACGAACATTTGACAAATGGCTTGGAAAAGACTCAAATTCTCACTTAATCTTGACATGTTTATTTAATTCCTTCACCATTTTAATTGTACTTTATGGAGAAAGTCATTATGATGAAAGAAAGAAAGCAGTAATGATAAGAACAACACTTCATTTCCATACACGATCAACATTACACATTACAATACAATTCCCGTTAACATTCTCCTCGTTCTTCCTTCCTAAAATTCGAACAATGTGTTTTCTGTGCAAACTCTAAATGAATTGACGCGTTTCAAAACTCAACATCACAATTTCCATATTCTCCTACTAATTCTCTCTATATCAACTTTTGTAATAAACTGAGAATTTTGAAAAATTTCCTTTACTATATAAAATATTTTTTTTGTCTCTCTTTTCCTCAACATTTCTCAATTTGAATCTTTATTTCAATCGAATGCCAATTGACCATTCATTAGTGTATATCCAAAAATTGAATTTTCTTATCTTCATTCCGTTTTTCATCGTTTTCCAAACTTTATCATTCCTTTTTCTCCATGACACGTTAGACAATTGTAATAGGAAAGAAAAGAACAAGCGAAACATAATTAGTGAGATATCATAAAATTGTGAAATTTCTTTATTATTTCCCATTTCACTTCTAACATTCCCATACGATTAATATAATTTATCACATCCAATTCCAGTTGATGTGAAAGGAATGATATCGATTAATTTCTCATCTATCTTCCACTTCACAATTCTTCCACTGATATCCAATATCTAAATAAGAGGAACTCGTCGTCATTATCAGATAAACATTTTCCGCCTTTCATGTTCAGCAGACCTGAAATCGTAAACAAATCGAAGATGACGAAGGGAATGCATACATGAACGTTTCAAACGGATTGTTCCCTCTGCTTTACCTGCTCCTCCTCTAACAAACTTTTGATCTTTTTAAGATGAGACGAATGTGATGAAAGAATTCGTTCAATAAACAAAATTTGGAAGAAATAAGTGAAATTTGTGAGTGACAAATGAAAACTTTTTCCCCATCATCAGCAGAAAATAACTTTTTAATTGACAACTACTTCTTTCAACTTGAACATATCCATTTATTGTGTAGCGGCGACGAAGTGCTCGCATCTTCCGAGCTAACTAATAATTATTCACTTAACTTTATTTCACTTTAAGTAAAAGTGAAATTAATTAGAGATTTCCTTAGGTAATAAGTGCGTAAGATTGGGAAACAATCTCAATCTTCTATTTCCTATAATTAGCATCGAACTGCTCTTCTACTTTCATCATCTACTTATCGATCAGATATACAGAATATGTTTCATCCAATATTCCGTTTTCGTTCAATTGACTGGAACTTCTTCCCGAAATTTTCATTTGTATAAAACAAGTCAATCCTTTTCCTTACTAATCAAACTTAACTTGATCAATGTAATTAAGTTTTTGAAAATATTTCTCTTTTACCATTCTGGAAACGACATTCTTTCAGTTGGACTTATTCGAAAAATGAAATTTGGATCGATATAATCGAGCTACAATTTAATATTCTCCTATTTTTGATGTTCACGATTCTTCTTTCCATAAAATAGGAATCTAGAAGCGATTTAGAATTCAAATAAATATTCTTAGTTTTACGCAACTTTTCAAAAATTAGATAAGCGAAACATTTTTGAATTAAGCACAATCTTTTCTGCAATCTATTTAATATTAGGGAACGAATAAATAAATATTTTATAAAACAAAATTTTAAAAAAGAAAACTGTTTTAGAAGATTTGGTAAATATGAAGAGAAATGAAAGATCGACTGAATTGTGAATATTGGAATGGAAAATTTGATTTGAACTGAAATGTTAGCTGACATAAGAAAAAGTGAAATTGAAAGGAAAAATTTTGAGGAAAGTAAATTGGAAAGATTTTGAGGAATAAAAAGAATTCCATTGTATAATCATTTTCAAAGTGAGAAGGAATCTAAAAGAAATCAACTCATCGCTTCTTGGTATCGTTGACGATGGATAAAACGGTTGAAACGATGAATGTGGCTGATGTTGATGTGATTTATAAACAGCTCCGAACGAGAGAAAGTCTGTCATTCCACATATCTCGACTTAAGCGGGAATTGATCGCTCTCGGTAACGAGCGCAATAAGTTGAGAGAAGCGATAAGGTTCTTTCTTTCATTTTAGGACGATATGTCGATATCTGTCAATATTTCTATCAATTTTATTGTTTTCTCTGAAAACTCTTACTACAAATTTCGATCGTCATCAAATCCTCGTTAGGATCTATTTCATCTCTCCGATACTTTCACACTTCTCATCACTTGATTTATCTTCCCACTCCCAATACTAAATTGCTCTTTCTCCGACTCGTCCATATTTAAATGAAAATTTGATTGACTTATACGCAGGTTGTTGATGAGAGTAGAAAATTGAAGAATGGAAATGGCAATCAATCATCAATGTTCTTCTGGATGTCTTCTAATTATTTCGTTGAACTTAATGAAAAAGAAATTATGATCGAATTAAAGCAACGTTCCATTTCTATTCATTCCAAATCAAATTTTTTTATTATTTTCCCTCCCCCTCCTTATTCTATTCAGGTAGTGATAACGTTCAATTAGAACATGAACATAAATCGAATGAACTGAAGAAATACGTTCGATATCTCCTCGAACTGGAGAAAGATGAGGAAAAACTTAATTTATTAGACAGTATCGAAACTTTGTCACCAGCTGATTGGATTCGAAGATGAGAATCTTTTCAATTCCCAACATTTTTTCAAGGAATTATCAAACAAATTTTTCATAATTTATAAAATGAAATTTTTTAAATTTTTAAAAAAAAATATATTAAAATTTTGAAAACTTTCAATTTAATTTTCCTTCGAATTTTCAATGAATTTCATAAATCCTTCATTAATATCTGTCTCGTATCCTTTCAATTTCACTAATTGTTCCGGCATCTTCAAATGTAAGGGGAGAGCAAGAAGGAAATGAATCTCCTTAAACGGGTTTCCTTCCAACTCGAAAACATTCTTCGCAACATGTTGTACGAACACGTCCGTCAATCCATCGTTCTGATTTCCAAACGTATATTCTAATTCAACTTTCTCCATCAGTGGGTCATTATGGAGATTTATTGGACTGTCCGGTTCTTTTACTTGAATTATTTGAGCAATCGCACCGAACTTCGTTAAATGAATGATGCAACGATCTTTTATCTTCATCAAACTTAATGTCGTTCCATCGCTTGACGAACAATTATATGAGTCATAAACTTTCATTATTTTTTCCTCAATTTAATTAGAGAAATTTCACTGAGAATTAAAAACGAAATATTAGACGAAAAATTAGAGAAAATTAAATAGATAATTAAATAACACTAATTTTTTTGTGTTATTTAATAATTTTTTCATAAAAAGTGAAATGAAATATTGAAAATTCCTTTCCCAAAACATAATAAAATGAAATCTGTAAAATTTCTTTTCGGGAAAAATTATGAAGAAATATTTAAATTTTTTTTTCATAAAAAACGAAACGAAATTTAAATTATTTAAAATTACTTTTTTGAATATGAAGAGAAAATTTAAAATTTCTTTTCACAACAATTTTTTGTGTTAAAGAAAACTCATTTCTAAAGATTCTTGTTTGACAGCGAATGCCAACCAATCCGACATGTAAATTGGAAGGAGTCCCATCGAATTGAATTTGTAGAGTGTAAAAATGAATAAAGCGATTTTACTGAGAACATAAATGATCTTTTGTGGCCATGCATTGGCGAGACCTTCGCTTATCGCTTTGAAAGTAGCAGGAATTTGGAAGAATGATTGAATGCATTGATAGAAGACCATACCAATCATCATGATGGGAATGAATGAAATCGAATCACCCGTCATCCATAAGAATAACATGTTCATGGGTAATTGTTTGGCTGGTGCTAATGCCATATCCCATGAACGACGTGTCAATAATTGATCGACATCTTCTTGTGATTGTTTCATTCCTCGATTATTATTCGAATCATCGGAAATAATCTGATGATAAGCATTGGTATTTGACGACACATATCCAGGTGGTGCGGATCCAGGAGTATATGTTACTTTATTCTTCGATAATTCCACCAGAATCTCATCATTCTCATTCACTATTTGAAATGAATTATATGAATTCTTATTCGTTAACCATTGCATGGTATTGAGAGACTTCTTCATCTTTCTTTTATCTTCGATGTTCTGATTAAATTCAATAAATTTTATTCGATCAAATTCTTTTCCATTCCTCTTCTCTCTCACACTATTTTTATTATTTAATTATGAAAATGGAAATTTCATGAATTGTGAGCTGAATTAAACCAAACTTTTTTTTTCTTAATTAATTTTTAAATCAACTAAAATCATCATCAAAGACTTGAAATGAAGGGAATGCGTCGAAATCGTGCACAAATGATCGGGAAAGATGGAATGGATAGTGATGACGATAATACTGATAAATTATCACAATTTGCTTGGTTGACAGCAGCCGCTGGATATCGTAAACAGATTTCTATTTGGAACAGTGCCATCAATACTCCTTTCGTCATCGGACGACAATCGGTTAGTGAAAGAATTTATTGAAAATTTCTTTTTAAAAAATTCCATATTTTTTTATAATAAATTTCAATTTTATCATTTAAATTTTATTTAATTTCGTTTTTTTATAATTAATTTTAATTTTATTATTATTATTTTTTTTATTAAAATTTTATAAATTTCCATTTTTTATAATTAATTTCTATTTTATCATTTAATTCCCAATTTATCATATTTCGGTTTTATGGAATTTCAATTTTATGAAATTGCTTTTCCTTTTATAATTTATAATCAATTTTTTCACTTAAATTTTTTTTAATTTTACGTTTTATGAAATTTCCGTTTTATGGAATTTCTATTTTAAGAAATTGTTTTTCTATTTTGATTATTCTGTAATTTTCTTTCGAATTTCATTTGAAAATTATGTTTTACCTTTTAGCCAACCAACTGTATTGCATTTTCATCCACTCAAAATTCATTAGCAGCCGCTTTCCATAATATCGAATTTTATGATCTAAATCGTAATTGTTTATCACACACATTCGAAGTGAGAAGGAAGAAGGAAGATTCGAAGAATGTCACTGCTATCGGTTTTCATGAAACGGACAAATTCTTCTATGTGGGAACGGAAGATCGAATGGTGATGTTATTTGATCCACGATGTGATAATGAATGTATCATTGGCAAAGATAAATTCACTTCATCCATCCGTTGTATGACATTACATCCAAATCAGAAAGAATTATTTGTTGCTGACGATTCTGGTGATGTTCATATTTTGAATTTAGATAAAAAATTTAAAGAATCTGTTGCTAATTCCAATTCATCCGCTTCACCAGTTGCTAATAGTTCGACGAACGAAAAGAAAGATAATAATCATCCAACGTCATATCAATACACTTTACTCCAACCATTTTTTTCGAATGTAGTCCAATGTATGGATGTTGATCTAGAAATGACTCGATTAGCTCTCGGATTCGGTCAAGTTTTAATTTAAATTATTTAAATTTTAATTAAATTATTTTTAAAGGGAACTTTACAATTTTGGCCGTTGGATGTTTTGGAAGATAATGATTATTCGTTGAAATGTAGTCGTTTCAATCAGTCGTCATTAATCGAAGAATATGATGATGGAATGAAGGAGAGGATATGTCATGCTAATTCCTACATTCTCAAATGTCGTTATAGTCCTGACAATACGTTCTTATTTATTTTTCCTCTTTATTATTTGAATATTTAAGTCTGTTTGTCACTTGTTCTTCGGATGGTACGGCGAAATTGTGGCGAACGAGAGAATTAGATTTTACTAACGACGCCACAATTCTCCCACGATCACCCAACGAAGATAAGGAGAAATGGATTTGGGATTGTTGTTGGACGAAAGACTCTCGTTACGTTCTCACTGGTTCATATGTCATTTATTCTCTTTGAATTATATTATTTATTTTTATAATTATTTATAGCAAGTACTTCCGGAGTAGTGAATGTATATGATACGGATGCTCGTCGACTACATCAATATAAAGATGAGGATAATCCTGGAGGATTCCTTTGTTTAGCATTACGTGAAACTTTCTAATTATTCTTATACCAAATTCCTTTCCTTTTACAATTATATTTCTTCTATTATATATGAATAATTTTATAGTTCTATATCAGAAAATTGAATAATATTCCAATTTCTATCATTTAATACGTATGAGATAAATAATTGAAAAATCTCCAATTGAAAGTGGTCGAGAAAAAATGTTACATCAAACATGAGAAGAATTGAATATATGAATTGAAGACATTTTTCTTTTCGATCATCGAATTTTAAAATTAATTTAATATTTAAAATTATTAAATTAATTTTCCGAATTCATATTTTCTATTAGGATTATATTATTATTTATTATCAAAATTACCATCGGGATAAATTAGAAAAAAGATTAAAAAAATTCCGGTTCTCGCCAAAGTTGATGAAGTGGTGCAAGCCGATGAGAGTTTCTTCATTAATTGGAGAAGACGTGATCGGATCGTAAGAAAATAAGACGAACATCGGAGTTGATGGAGAAAAATAACTGTTCTCGTTTCCATTGACGACGCTCCCAAGAGATTCGTACCATAGATGGTAAAGAAAGTTGAGAAAGGGGGAATTTGAGAAAAAAATGAGATACATCTACCGAATGCTTCAACAATAAAAATGGTAACTCGCTATGTCAGATACACGTCAAAGATGGCATATCATAAAAGTAGTCCATCATTGAATCTAAATACAAAAAATTTCGGTCAATCAAAGAGTTAAAAGAAAAAATATTGAGTTAAATACGTGATAATGGAAAGTTGTTCGTTCAAAGGAAGGTGTTCGATTTTCGATCACGTGAATTCATAAAGATGATTTATAATGCAAATGATAAAACGCAATTTGATATGTATTTGGAACATGGTCATTTTTGATAGAATTAGATTATTTAAAATTATGTGAGCAAGAAATTTCTCCTGAGGAAATTTCAGTTTCAACTTCGACAAAACCTAATTATAAATTCGACAATTTAACATTCATCTCATATTAATCATGCACAACGGTTGTTCTCAAGTGACAAATTAAACTACTTCGTTGAGTTAACTAATCAATAAAACGATATAGATTTTATTAGAGTTTCGCATAAATTGAAAGAAAAGTTTTCCCTAAAAATTTTAAACATTTATCAACCATTTAATTGTATGATGAAGAAGGAATTTCTTGGAGTAGTCTGTTTAATTTTTCTTCTTTCAACTACGAACGGTTTGACTCTCGTTGACAAAAAACGAATCAGTTCTTTAGAATCTACGTTTGATACGAATTCCGTTTATGTTGGTCAGATTGACAATGAGTTAGAAATTATTGCAAATCTCAAAATGTTCTTCGGCGATGATAATGTACCACAAACCATATTTTGGCTTTTGGATGAAAAATTTTTATTTTTAAGTAAAACTGGAGGACAAATTTTACATTTTGAAGAAACATATAAATCTAAGACATTCTTTTCATTAACACAAACAAAAATTGTGCATTCGGAAATGGTTTAACATTTACTTAATATCTTGTTTGATTATATTGATTATAAAAAAAGTTGAATAATTTCCAGTTGATCAACTTAATTCCCGATGGTTATTTATCGTACAAATTAGCAGAAGGTACAAATATTATCCGAGTACGATTGAACGCGACAATGGAAGTTGACCACTTTATCCAATATAGAGTATTAACAGATCGATATGCAAAAAATAAAGAAACTGTTTTTGGTAAACAAAGTCCAATTTTTGAGGGTAATCTATTCGAACAATGGTATCCAGCGGACAGTGGTTTAACCGTTTATGAATGTTGGAAAAATCCAGAGCAACCGGGATTATACCTTTATAATTGGCATGATAAACCTACAAAATTTTATATTACATACACTATCTATATTGGAGGAGTTTTGATTTTTTAAATATATTTCTCATTATCGATATTGTAGAATTTATATGGATTTCCGTTTTCTGTCGAAGTTCCACCAGTACCTATCGATGAGATGACCAGAGATTTGATCGAAGTAGATGATGGAGAAAAAGTAGTTAATAAGACAATGTTCATTAAGATATCTATTCCATTGAACACTTCGATTGAGAGTGTGGAAATTTCCAGATTTTACAAATTCGACCGTTTTCTTTCTCAATTATATTTTCAATTATATTTCTAATTATGATGTTTTCTAGTAATAAAAAAGAAGTCTCAGAAGAATATGTTAAAATCAGTTTCCAATGTAGCAGATCCAATGCCAGATGAATTAGTAGGAGATTACTTACCAGTTGCTGATGCAAGAATTCCTTATGCGTACGAATATCATGTGGAAATTAATGTGGATATCATTTATACGGATTATGGCCATAAAAAATTGGAAATAATTTGTGGAACACAAATCTTCACATTCGAATTCGATATCAATTGTAATTGTTCGGAGATCAAATTGAAAATTGATGGTTCTCATTTTTAATTTATATAAATTAATAAATTATTATTATTAATTCAGAAAACTTTCCTTCAAATTTGGCTGTTTTAGAGATGTCTTCTCTTCTAACATCATTGACGGTGAAAGTGAATGAGAAGATTCCATTTATTATAGAAACGGAAGAAGTGTGTGATATTTCAATCGAATCCGATTGTACTTATGATTTTGAGAAGAACTCTCGAAAATTATTCTCATTGACATTCACTGCCGTTGACAAGTGTTCGATATCCGTCAAAACTCATCCAACAACTCGATATTTCCATATGAATCATACAGTGATAGTTGATCAGTTGGAGATCGAAGAATTGTCCTTCGATCTACCGATGATTAGTTATACGCATAGTGGCTATGCAGTTTATTGTCAATTAACGTACACATATCATCAATTCATTGAGACAGGAGAATGTCAAGTGGAAAATGAACCAATTGTAGATGATGTTGTTCCTTATAAAAGTGGTCAATATCAATTATTGGATGTGAAATATCAAAAAATTTATGTTGGAAATTTAAATTTCTCTCATGATCATTTTTCCTTTAGATAATGTATAATTGTTTCAATGCAATTCAAAGATCATGTAGAACTATCGAAAAACAAATCATTCAGGAATTAACGAATGTCACAATTTCCCCTAAAATTTCTTTAGATCAAAATAGTAAATTTTCCATGAAAATCAAATTTCTTACTGGATCTCATATTAATTGCAATGTCTCATTCAATGTTTCCGTTTTACGATTTTTATCATCATTCATCATCATCTTTAGAATAACGGAACGATAGTTCCACCAATTGTCGAAGAAAAGAATTTCAGAATTTCTTATGAAGAGAATGTTCATTTTTTTCAAATCATTTTGAAATTAATTTTTTTAAAATAAGATTATTATTTTGAAAAATTTACAATATGTGGAATCTTTTAATATGATATATATGAAACTGACGAACGAAATCAGTTCCATCGAACTAGAAGTACCTTCGAAAATTTTGGATATCTTCCCAAAAAACATGCGAATCATCATTCCTGAACGTTCCAATTATTCCATATCTTTTCAATAAATTCTCATGAATAATTTTTGAATTAGTGACTTATGAAGAAGGTTCAATCGTTTCATATGAGCTGGAAATTGGTGAAGAGGGCGAGATATTTAGTAACGACATTAATATCGAATCAGATGCCACTTTCCTACCACCAATGGCAATTGGAGGCATAACGAAACCTCTTTCGATTGTCGCTTCCAATTCCGGTTTTAATGTCATTCTCCATCGAATATATTTCAAGGAAGATGATCAAATTTATGTTGCTTTCTGCATTTTCGTCGTTTGTTCTAATTTTAATGAAGTTCAATTATTTGCGGGTGGTGAACATTCCGACAGGTTTTCTTTCCATCTTAATTTTTTTGATGATGATATTCCCATTTGAATAGTGGTGTCATTCTATTTTATGATCATCAAGCGACAATTTCGATTAGTTTACAAGATTCTGGTATACCAACATATGGAAAAATCGATTGGGGTGATGGTTCGTTTGAACCGACTACATTAAGCATGACACCATATCTCGAGTTTAAAAGAAGTACCGTCAAATCTCATACGTTAATTTTTTTCTTTTTGAAAATTCTTCGTTAATGAAATAATAATTGTTCTCAATTCACTTTATTTCTCTCATTTAGTTACAATATATACGATAAGTTTAATATAACGTTCGATTTATTCAATTCTAAATTCCAGCGAACGCTCATCAATCCGGTTCCCATCACGAGAAAAATACAAAATGTCAAAATCCACTATAATAGTGAGGCGATAAAAACAACATATAATCATGCATTTCTTTCATTGAATAAGGACATTAAATTGGAAATAGATATTGAAACTATTCCTGAATCGGTTGATATCGAAGTTGATTTACTCGATCGAAATTTGGAGGTAGTGAACTGTAAAAGATTTTCTAAATTGAATTCCGTACACGGTTTCTATCTCATTGTATTTTTTTGTATACTTATACTCTTATATTTTTACGCTACTTTCTCTTGGAAAGGTTTGAAGATATATGATTTGAAAGAGTTTCGACATCTCAATACAAGTGGCTTTTTATCTTCGTTTTGATTTATTTTATTTTTGGATATTTATAGAAAATACAATTGACAACAAAAATAAGGGTGCAAATCACACAATTTACGATTTCGAAGACTTATTGACAATCGTCTATGTTAATGTAACGATTAATGATCATAAATATCCTGATGCCAATTACTACACGACAATGATCAAATATTATTATGGTCCTCAAATCACAAAGATTTCCTGCAAAATAACACAATCAACTAACAAGATCATTGCAAAAGGTTCTCTGCTTTCCCACAATTTACTATTCGTAACAATTTCGCTTATTTAATTTTTTTAGAAAATTTCCAATTTGAATTTAAGATCACTTGTGAAGGAATCACATCACAATTCAATAATACTTATGGTTTAATGTTAACTGCACAATCGAAAATGTCAGTCATCCCATCAGAAGTCTATCAGCTCGAGAGAGAAAGTTTAATGAATTTTTTGAAAAGATCTCAATAATTCCCTGTCAGTTGTCAATGAAAATGGAACAGTGTCAATTCATAGTCTAACGAATTTCAAATTAATCAGTGGACGATATGAATATGTTGTCGAACTGTTTATTGAGGAAACGAATATTTTTATTAAATTAAAAAAATTCTCACGAAACGTTCATATTTCTCTTAAGTTTTTTATTCCAATTTCTAATTATTTAAAAAAAATAGTTTTATGCCGTTCAAGCTCCATCAACATTTTCCTGCAAATTGAAAGGCCAAGAAGATCTAAAATTCCCAAGTTTTTTCTCAATTTATGAATTTTATGAATTTTAATAATTTCATTCGAAGAATATAAGAAAGGTGATATACCTGAAATACATTTGGCCACATGGAACTTTGGAAGTATTTTTGAATTAAGTGCCGAATATCATATTGATCAGAGTAAAGTGAGCGATAAATACATAGATTTCCCACGCATTATCCCTCAGAATGATGAGTTCTATAATGAAACCATTTCATTTCCACCCCTCCAACGACCAGATGATAATGTATACCTGAAAATTTATGGTCACTTCTCATCCAGTCGCTCTGAAAAGACATTATTATGTAAATTCAATGTTGAAGTAACTTATTCGTTGACATCATGTAAAACGTACGAAGGTAAACTGCTATATATCAATGACATACTAGTAAGTCCTACTGAGAATCCGATTGATGAATTTAGATTAAAGATGCAAATAAATTTATATTCATACAGCAGATACGAGAATTGTACATATGAAAACAATAAATTTATTTGTAATAATTACTATGGGGGTATTAAAGAATTTCCGTCAGCACCGACGAATGGAATCGAAATCATTCTTCCTGATAGGTTCTATTTCGATATATATTTAATGATTGGATTAATGGGAAAAGAGAAAAGTAGGATACGTTGTAGAACTGCTTCACCAGAGAACGTGATATTATCTGGTAAATCCCATACGGAAGATACGATTGTGATGATTAAACAAGAGTCAGTTCAATATATCAGTTGGGAAAGTATGAAGAAAATCATCGACGTATCTACTTTCGATGCAATGCCGGTAATGACGTATAATGATTTTTCATTCACCCAAATATATTTAACGGGCTTTCGAGTTTATGTGACAATTGTCGGTACTAATACATTCGTGGTCAATTCCAATAACGTTTTTAATCTCGAGGTTGTTGAAGGTGATTCGAATGAAAATGTTAAGAAAGTCAATCAAAACGTTGAAGTTTATGGGAGGAATACATCAGTGATTAATTGTCGAAATTTGATGGATGGGAAAGGAATTATAACTCAATTGAATTCGATTATAACAAAAGAATTATATCCGGATTTTGTCGAACTTCTTATCGATAATAATAAATGTCTGAGTAATACTTCATTTAACGATTCTTTGTTCGATAACGATCCATATGGATTATATGTTTTGAATATATCCAATACTTTTCTTCATTATTTCCAAATCGATCCAACGATGGCCCAATTATTAATGACTAATAAATTCAAAATTGAATGTCATAGTCAATTCTTATGTTTTTACAAACGAGGCGAACTCTTCATCAATTATGGAAGTACCATCGTTTTTCGTGGTGTTCCCCCCGTAGAATTACGTACTGTCAATTCTCTCAATTATTTCTGGACGATAAGTTATTTGACGAAAGATGTTTATGAATTTATCGACGTTCTACCATCTCAAATTGCCCAATACTCGACAGTTGATGATTTTGAATTTAATTTCAATCCGATGATGAATTATCAATTTCCAATTGATAAAAGTCGAGGGAAGATTCATTCTTGGAAGTTGATGTTGGAAGTGAGAGATATCTACAAGAACATCATTAGTAAATCTGGACTGATATTTCACATCAATTATGGACCGATTGGAATGGAAGTGAAATTGAGGAAAGAAAAATCCAAATTTAAATTAATTCTCGAAAATTTAAAAGATTATGACGGTGACCAATTGACTCATGTAGAATTATTTGGTTAGTTAATTTATTCTAATTAATTAAACCTTTTTTTATTTTAGTTCGAGATGGAAATAAATTGATTGATTATGTTTTTTGGGAACGTAACAGTTTATCTGAAAAAATGACTCGTTTTTAATATTAAATTATTTAAATAATTGAAAATTATTTTTTCATAGAATTCATCGAAGATTTTCCTCTTGGTTTGAATAATATTTGGATAAGAGTATACGATGAACATAACGCATTCGTAGAAATGGCATTGGAACGGTCAAAGAATAACGGAGAGATGTATGAGATGAATTCCGGTTTAAATTTTTCAAAAATTTTTAATTCAAAAAATTTTTTAGGTAATTTTTCGGATTTGTTGGGCCCGTATGAGTTGAAGAAGTATCACGATCATGTTAGTTATTCGAAACATTATTTGTTTTTATTATTAATTTAATTTTTAGATTGATTATGTTAGAAAGAATATCAATATCATATTATCAAGGAAAGCCAATTGCACGAGAATGGATGAAAAGACATTTATTACACTTTTCCTCGACGAATTTGTTGGAGCGAAAGAAATCAAACAAAAATTTTTGCTCCAATATTTCTCTTTGGAAGAATATGATGGATGTTTTGTCTTTGACGAACTCGATCAAACTTTGAGAGAAACTAGAAAGACCTCTGAGAAAGTGACTTATGAAACAATCGTTAAATGATTTTCTTTGAGTAAATTCTAATTCAGTTTCAATTGAATGTAAATTTTTTAAGGATTATCAATATGGTAATTTCTCCATTACAAACGCGATGATTAGTGCGATTTATGAAAGAATGAAAAAAAGTAATTTGTTGTTCAGTAAAGAACGAGAGGAAATAGTACATAGAACATTCGTTAAGAAATTTTATGTTCATATGCTTACCAGAGTTTATGTACCTGATTCATTGTCAAGAATCTCTACAATTTCCAGTTTGTTAACATCGTTGACGAAGGAGGCAAATGAAATAGATCTTTCCATCATCAAATTGATTGGAGATACTTGTACACATTTATCCAAAGAATTACTTGACAAATACAGCAAACAATATCCGTTAGAAATTTTGAGACCTGTCGCTTTAGTAATAAGTGAAGTGATCGCGAACGTATTAAGATCGATAAGTGCACAACAATCTGGAAAATTAAAAATAACTTTTGGTCAGATGCCAATAATTGATGACGTAACGAATAATGAAATGGATAGCGAAACAAACAAATTTTGTAGTGAAAAATTTAATGGAAATTTTTTTCAAAAATGTCTCCAATTCTATAAGAATCATTTAATTATCAATCAAAGAGAAGAACTGATTAATGATTTGAGATCTTACATATCAATTTCATATAAGCGAACTATTAGTAACATTTTGAAAACGTTATCATTCCATTCCGCTATCAATTCACCAGTTGACATTTTACTTCCCTCCAAATCATTTCGCTCCAGTTTGAAGAGTGTTAGCGGACGAATGATTCGGAAAACGGTGATTTATCAGGGGTCTAGTTCCATAGCGTTGACCACGTGGTGCGAAATGAAAGGCTACGAAAAAGATACGATAGAATATGATGATTGTGAGAACGAATCGGCGTCTGAAAAATTAACAATTCGATCAGTTGTTACTCAAACGGTTGGTTCGAATAGAACTGATTTAAACACGTCAACTGACGTTTCTCGAAACTCTCAAATGGTACGTATTGATATAGTGAATGAAGAGAATGAAGAAATACCATTAAAGAATATGAATAAACCGATAAAAATCAAAATCCCACCCCAACCAGATAGTGGTCGCCCAGTGCTATACAAAGCTGAGCTTCAAGGCAAAAAGTCATTTTTCAGTTATTACAAAATTAATAGAATGCGAATGAATTTACATATTCCACGAGGTAACACTTCTCGAGGATTGATGGTTTCCGTTTCGACTGCTCAAGATGAAGATAATTACATTTGTAATGAAATTCAATGGGATACGGGTGAAGAGGAATTTCTCAAATTCACTTGTGATATGACCAATGTAACGGATATAATTAAATTTATGATGCGATCGACTAATATGGAAACTGCTCCGTCATCTCTATCGAAAAGTTTGGTGGATTCATTGAAATTCGAAGTTTTCGATTACGATTTGGAATATTTCGTCTTTTTCGATAGTTGTCAATTTGTGGAGGAGAAATCGAATTTATTAAGCAACGAAGGTATCATAATGGGAAAGTCATCGAAATGGGAATTCACCGAATGTTTAGCTACTCACTTAACTGAATTTGCGGCAGGTTGGGTCACATTACCAGAAGCGATTGACTTTGATTACGTTTTTTCAAATATGAATTTCAACAAAAATCCCACAATTTATATATTTCTCATTGTTCTAACACTTCTCTATTTCCTGTTATTGATTCCATTTCGTCGATGGGATAGATCTGATATCACTAAGCTTGGAATTACGCCAATGATTGATAATAAACCGGAAGATAAATATCTTTATGAAATGACTTTTTTCACTGGTCAACGACAAAATAGTGGGACGAGATCGAACGTTTATTTCGTTTTGAATGGCGATATTGGAGAGACAACAATCAGAACTGTTCCAAATACGATGGAAATGAATAAGAAGAATCGTCGACAATTTAATCGTGGAAGTGTCGACTCATTCCTCTTATCACATCATTCATCAATTGGTGATATTTTATATTTACGTTTATGGCATGATAATAGTGGAAAAGGAGATCATTCATCCTGGTATCTCAAACACGTCATCATACGAAATTTACAAACTGATGATAAATTTTATTTTATCGCTAATCGATGGTTCGCATTAGATAAGGAAGATGGTTGTATCGATCGAACTTTATCCGTTGCGACGGAAATGGAAATGAAAGAATTTTCATTCATTTTTGAAACGAAACGACAAAAGTCAATGAATGATACTCATCTTTGGTATTCGGTTTTCAAACGACCGCCACAATCTAATTTTACTCGAGTTCAACGTTTTACTTGTTGTTTCGTCCTTCTCTATTTGACGATGTTAATGAATATCATTTATTTCGATATAAATAAAAAGAAGAAACAAGATGAAATTTTTCATATCGGACCTTTGTCAATAACCGTCCAACAAATCAGTATTGGTGTAATTTCATCGATTATTATAATTCTGCCATCTCTTTTCATCGTTGAATTATTTCGGAGACTGAAGAGGAAAAATCCAAAGAAATCGGAAGTTGCTAAAGCGATTGATGCGAATCGTTTGAAGAAATATGAGAAATTTCATTTGAATGAATTCGATTCATTAAAACATGAAATCTTCATTGATGACCAAACGGACAAGTTTGTAAATTTTTTAATTAAATAGAATATACTTAATTTTAAATAAAATTCTTAATTAAATTTGAAATTAAATATTTTATAATTTCCAGAAAAGACAAATGTCCCGATGGTTATATAATAAAAACGAAGAAAAAAGGAAAACGAAAATTTTTATTACCATGGTGGTGTATCTTTGTGGCTTATGGTGTCTCCTTGTTAATGGGTATGACGGCAATTGCATTTATTCTATTTAAAGCGATCTCTTTAACCGATCGAGTCGTCCGCGATTGGCTGCTCAGTTTATTCATTTCCACTTTCTCCTCTATAATGGTCATTCAACCATTGAAGGTCTAGATTTCCATTTTCCATATTAATAACATTAAATAATTTAGATAATTTTAATTGCAATCGTCTTCGCCTTCTTCTGTCAGAATAAGAAAACGGATGAAGATGAGGACGTGGAAGATGATCGAATTGATGGAATGAAATTCTATCAGTTGGCAAATGATGAAGAATATTTAGTAGATCCAAAAGTTTATTGAGTCATTGATAAAATATTTAATTTGAATTAATTTATTGTTCGATAGAATAATGTGGAGAATTTGGTGCACATTCGTATGAGATTGCCCAATTCCATGATCAATTCGGAGGAGATGAGAATCGAACAAATGAAAAGGAAATATGATTCCGAATCTCATCAGATATTTAAAGATTTCATTAAATATATCATTTTCCTCCTCTTAATCAGTACCATAGCCTTCTCATACAAATCGATTGACATGTCTCTCATATCCATCACAACCAAAAATTTATTGATACCCAATCATCATTTATTTCTCAGAAATGCAGTTCGTTTTCATTTGAATTTCCTTTAAGAAAATTCCTCTCAATCATTTTTAGTTTCCATCAAACAATTCGAGACATATCGATTTCTTTCAGTACATTAATGGCAAATTATTACCATATCTTTATCCGTCGTTTAAAGAAAATGATTCAAATGTTCCATCTCCTCCGTTCGTATTAGAGGACGAACAAAACATTTTATTTGGACTTCCAATAATTCGTCAAATTCGTTCCAAAACCAGTTTATTTGAATTCATTTAAAATTTTTTCATTTTCATTTTTTAGATATCTGTCCATCAAATATTCCATCGAATAATTGTACACCGTCATTCTCTTTATTTCATGAATCGAAAGATGATTATGGTATTTTTCAAAAATTTAATGATTCCATATCATTACCCGCAATCGTTAAAGATTGTTATAGTTACATATCTAGTGAGAGATTGAATGGAATTTTCTCTTTCGGGAAATTCGCTACTTATGCTGGTGGTGGATATGTTGTGCCACTTCTTTCTGATAAGAAATTTATGGATGGATTGATAAGGAATTTGAATGAATATCATTGGATCGATGGTGGTACTCGAGCATTGTTTATTCAATGGAATTCATTCAATCCTTCATTAAATTTATTCAATTGGAATCAAATTCTGTTTGAAGTCGATCCAACTGAATATACATCACTTAAAATAACAGTGGAACCATTACGAATAATTCAACGATTAAATGGAATGAATTTAATAATTTTAATATTTCAAGTTTTATACGTAATTTTCTTTCTATATTATTCGATCCAATGGATAAAATTGATGAAAAAGAATTATAAAGAAGTGAAATGTCTCAAGAAATTATTTTTCAATTTTTGGAATATCGTCGAGATAATTCTCATCATTTGTTCCATTTCAACAATCGTCTTTTATTTTTTCTGTTTATATCAGATTAAGAAATTGTCGAAAAAGATAAATTTGTATGATAATATTGACAGTCAAAACTTTCACACTCACCACGATATCACAACGGACAATTTTCTCAATATGCATCAATTGTCCATTTGGCATGGAACTTATGTGGAGTTTGTTGGAATTATCGTATTCTTTTGTACAATTAAATTGTTGAAACTTTTAAGTTTCACCAGATACATTTCTGTTTTATTGGCAACAATCCATAACAGTCTCTCTGATTTGTTGTCATTTTCCTCCGTATTCGTCATCATTTTTTTAGCATTTATCAGTAATTTCTATTTGGCATTCACCAGTACCATCTCCAGTTTCCGAACATTCGGTCAAACTGGATTAACTGCGTGTGAAATGTTATTGGGAAAATTCTCTTTTCAACAAATGCTCTCGACAAATCCCAAATATCTTCTCTTCTTATTGGCACTATACAATTTCACGATAATTTGGATTCTTATGACAATGTTTATGTCTATAATGAATCATTATTTTGAAGAATCGTCGAAGAAACAACAGAATGAAAAGGATGTAGCAATTTATGAATATTTCCTGAAGAAACTACATTTGGACAAGATAATGCGAAATTCATTTCAAGACAAATTAACTAGAAATAACGAAAAAATTAGAAAAGAACTCAATTTTTGTGATTCAACAACATTACTCGAAAATCGTTCTGATCATCTTCTGTTCTACATTAATCATGTTACTAATTAGTTAATTTGAATTTAAATATTCTCCTTCCATTTTTAGATATATATGGAAAATTATCGGACTTTAGATAATTTGGATGAAAAATTACAATTTGTTCATGAACAACTAAAGAATAATTTGAAAGAAAAAGATCGGAAGAAAATTCAAAGAAATTATTGATCAGTAATTTAAATTCATTTATTTCGTAGCTTATTCGAATTATTTTAATAAAATTTCTAAAGGTCAAGACAAGCAAAATATTCGATGTTTTGCAATTTAATAGAAAATTATATAATATCAGATATATTATAAACTGAATGTTTTAATTGTCTTCAACTTCCTTCGTTTCGCCTTTCACACAAAGTAAACGGGTCATGAGAACATGAGAAAACAATGAGAGACCCTTAAACTGATTGTTTAAAAAAAGACCTATAGAAATAAGTAACGAATGAGAATTATTCTTGGCTTCCTCTTCCCTCAATTTATATTTTTGTTACGTTACACTTTTTCTTTGTATTATTACTTACGTAAATGTTTATTTAATTAGTTGGATTCTATTAGACAAAAATTAATCATACATATATGGCATTTGTGTAAAAGTGTTAACTTCGATTAACGAATAGAGATGTTATTAATTACATAGTTCTTTTTTTTCGATTTCTGCTTCCAAGTTGGAAGTTCCAACTTTATTCACTTATTCACTTAAATCATGTAATAAATTGTTCTATTCGAAGTTTCGAAGTTTATTTCGATGAATGAAATATATTTCCATATATCGGTAGTCGGAAATACTTAATTTTTCTCAATCGATTTTCCTTATGTAATATCATTTAAATTTGTTTCGTAATTGTTGTTGAAAAATGATTCTGGGAGCGTATGCAAATAAAAATCCAATATAATTTCAAATTTGACAGAAAAATTCCTTCTACTTTTTTTTTAAAGTTCTTATAAAAATAAGAATATTTTGAAAATCTTCCACCTTCATTTACCCCAATTTAGTTATAATTCCTTTATAAGTTTATATAATATCTTTATAATTTTTATCAATTCATTAATGTACCTTCTGTTACCATATTCACAAGTAGGGTGAGGTCGTAATAAAAATGTAATATCTTTCGAAATTTCCATTGGAATCATTACATAAATGTAGTAGTCTCATTATATGATAAAATTCTCACAATAAAGTGTAATATCAAATAAAAAGTGTCATTAAATATTTTACAATATTATAATATTTCGTTCGACTTTCATGATAATTGAAATTTGTAATGAACAAAAAATTAATTAATAATCAGAAGATTTAATCAGTGAGAGATTAATTTTTTCAAACAAAAATAATGGTGAAGGAACTAGGAAATATATCGAGTATATTGGGAACGGTGTTATCTGCTGGCGATTATGTCGATAAAACGAAAGGAGAATCCAAAGAAGCAGTCAAATATCAGAAATTTGCTCGACGAAAACAAGTGATTGTGACTATCATCGTCGCTGTTGTTGCAGCAATAATTGTTGGAATTGTTATCGCTGTAGAAATGGGAAAGAATAAGAAATGAGAAATGAGAATCGAGTTGAAATTATCATTCGAATGATTCCACATTAATCCATCCGATGATCAATGAAAAAAAAAAATATAATAATAACATTTGACAAATTTCTTTTACTGTTAATTCTCTCAACTTTTCTTTTATTTTTATTTCGTTTTCACAATTCTAAATTTTCAATTTATATTTGTTCAGTCATCATCATTAGAAATATTTTGAGATTATTTACAACTCTTGATACAACGGTGGCTTAACGAAAAGTATCGCCAGAACGTATATTTAAAGAGTGAATGAGGTTGAGAAGAAAGCTTAGAGAGATCGAAAATTAACTGGTTGGAAGAAAAGAATGGTAAGAGGAAATTATCATGAAAATATCATGGGAATATCATTGGAATTAATTGGAAGTAATTTGAAATGAAAAATTATAAGAATACTTGAAAACATCATGACAACTAAACGATATCGATCATATAGATCTATATTATTGATAATTCTCTTCTTTTATTTCAACATTTATTTGATCTTCTTCTCACGATTATCGAAACGATTTACAAAGAAGAATATAAAGCGATTAATCATCAATCAAATTTATCGATCAAATTTGGATGAATTAAAATTCTTCCCTCCCCTCCATGTCAGTTTTGTGGATTGTGAGATTTATGATCCGATGAATTTCATTTATCATAATGGAGAGAAGAATTATTATCGATCCTTCGACAAGAAACAGTTGCACATTCGTCACTTTCAGAAAACGAATGACTCTCAATTCAATTCGACTTTGACGTTCGTTTTCAAACCAGACATCACTTATCTTCCATTTATTATTCATACGATGAATGAATTATATGATATTGTTGACACATTCGTCGTTTTAATTTATCCATCCGATGTTCTTCTTCGAAAATATTTCTTAAGTGAAATTAACACTCATCCATTCTTATCAACACATCAAGAAAAAATCATTTTAATTGTCGATGTGAAAGCACATGAGACATGGCCGCAACATCTTCTGAGAATGACGAAACAATTGAAAAAAATGTCTCTGTTACCTGTAAATATTTTGAGTAACGAAACTACGATGAACAATCAGATTTCTTTAAATACAATATATGATTATTATAAAAATCAATTAGATTTGGATAAAGATATCATTATTCACATTTTTCAACCAAACATCATTTTACGACGTGATATCATTTTACAATTGAAATCTGCAGGAAAATCATTCAGCTCATCAACTCCATACATCTGGTTCTCATTACGTCATTGTACCGGTTCCTTCATCTGGTATAAAGCAAGTCCTCTTCTCTATCCGATGGGTATGAGTTGGAGGAACTTCCTAAAAGCACCACAATCTGGCCGTTTAATGTATCCGCTTGAATTGAAGAAATTCACTTCGGTTAATCATTTATTAATTGGAGAACAAATCGAAAATTTCGGTAAACAAATGAATTTGGCCGGCTGGTATTGTCAGGATTGTTTTCCTCGCTTGGCTTCTAGTCTCCAAACAATCAAATTAAACTTTCGTTTAAGTAAGAAGATCTATGAAGATCCCACGTCTAATCAACTTCCATATGCGATGCGGAAAACTAATAGTAATTCTTATCTTTTTACAGACACTTACGACCTTCATCTTCCATCAATCTACATCTAATTTTATTTTAATAAATTTTTCCTTCTCATTCTCATGTCAAAATATTTTCGTGTTTCTTCTTCAAGTTATTTTTCGGTTAATTTGAAACTGTTAATCAGAAAAATATTTAAATAAAAAATTCGAAATTTTTTAAAAAATCTTCAAAAAAATTTGATAAGAGAAATAATGGACATAGTAAAATTGAGTCGTAATAATGGACTATAAAGAATATTAATCCAAAATGAGGATTTCTGACCTATAGGTTGAATATTTCGATCAGAAACTTTGAGTAAACATGACCATCTTTCATTGAGAATAAACAAAAAAAATTTTTTTTTTAATTTTTCATTTTAATGAAATTAGTGATAAAAAAAAAGAATGACGAATCTTATCAAGTGGATATCAACACGATTAAGGTTATCTGAAGGGAAATTGACTGAGGAGAATTTCGTGAGTTTCTTTCGAGACGGAATACACATTGTCGAGTTGTGGAATGAGATTGGAATTGATCCACCATTCGGGTTATTATTTCTCTACTCAAATTACCAGTTATCAGGAGAAATTATTTCATCTAGGGAAGTACATTACAAGAAGAATTGGATGAATTTCACCGAACATCTCTCTTTCGCCACAAACGTCAAATTCGACGAATCATTAAGTAGATTCGATGAGGAATTGGAAAATGATTCAGAAAAGTTAAGAGATTTATTAGAACAAATGATGGAAATGGAACAAAGTGACGAAGAAATGGAAGAAAGAATTGTTCAATTTGCAAAACTTGAAGAAAAAATGAAAAAAATAGTTGGAAAAGAAATTGACGAAAAATTTGAAGAGGAAAATGAAGAGGAAAATGAAGAAAAAATGGAAGAAGAAAATATAAATGACGAGCAAGTTGAAGTGAATTCTCAAAAATACAAAATCATTAACGAATTACCAAAAGAAGAACCGATTTCGCTTATCGATAAAATTAATGAAGTTCCATTTATTATTCATTATCAATTATCACTGTTCAATAGTTGACATTTGATAATGAGAAAAGATTGGAGACGAACGAAAGTTAATCTTTTAAATTATGTCGAGTTATTTTAATGAATGAAATTTCTTGCAGATTTTCATGCAGAAAATGAATTATTTGAAATGGTTTATGTTAGTCTATTTTATTTGTTCCTTCCCAAACATTTCCTTCCCATCATCAGCTGGAGAGGAATGACATAAATAAAGGGAATTATGTCGAGTTGATAAATAAGCTAGAGAATTTACAGGAAAATTTAGAAAGGAAAATTGAAAAATTAGAGTCGTCAATCGAACAAAATAGTTAGTGGAATTTCACTTCCTGAATTTCTATTTTCTTCTCTATCAAGAGAATGAGATCGATACACAACAAATGGAACAATATGTCACTTATCAATGGCTATTGGAACTGTATCGAGAGAAGATGAAAGATTTTATTTTATAGTTTTTACTTTTTTCTCCTGAAACAAACTCTCCTAAACTACTCTAGTAGGAAGGATCGTCAATTGGAAGAAGAACAATTAGAGTTAACGGAGAAATTGCAGAATGATGATAGTGAAGATCTGATGGAAAATTTCCAGGATGTCATCAATAAAAGAAATACGATAATCGATTTAATTGAAATGGAACGAGTGACGAAAAAGAAAGCACAAAATGAATACGATCAATTATTTGATCGATGTAACATCTTACACGACGATGACGATGATGATGACGATGATGACGATGACGATGATGATGATGATGATGATGATGATGATGATACAATCATGACAAGTTATCATCCGAAACAATCACTAACAATTGACGATGAGAACTATGAAGAAGATGTTAGTGACGACGATGTAAAAGACGATGAGGAAAAAACATCAAATAAAAGAGAATTCCGACATACCCGTTACACAATTGGTGAAGGACGTCGAACAATGGCATCAATACGTCTTTCACAAACAGCTACCAATTTAAACAAGAGCGATCGACGCAGTTTCTACGAGAAAGTAAAGGGAACTTTCGATTCACTCCGGTCTGTTTAAGGAAAAAGAGACAAGTCTTTCCCACTTACTGGCAATCGAATGGTGACAAAGAAAAAGAGTCATGTACCAGAGACAGCCGAAATTGAGTGGCAACAATAAAAAATTTTAATTTTCTTTCACTTTAACTTTCATGAAACATTAATAAAATTTGGTGATTCTCTTTTTTAGAATTTTCTTTTCCTCCTAAAAACAACAAATTAGGAAAACCGTTTTTCCTTTTAACCTCCCACTAATTCCCAGAAGAAAGTCTCCCTTTTCGTTCACCAATTTCCACAAATATTAAATGAATATAATTATTTTTTGAAAAATTTTAGTTATGACTCACATTTATCTTTATTTACTTTTGTCGATCTTCGTGAAATTTCTCCATTCTATCGACATTTCGGGAGAAGGAAAAATCTTCGGCTCAGTTGGTCCATTTGATGAGATTGAAGAATTGACAAGTTCCCTCCACTTTCTCCAATGAAAACAAAACGGAATTTTTCCATTTTTAGAAATTCCAACATCCGAAGACTTTTTCACCAAATTCGTACCACAAGATCGTCTTTGTGTCTTTAAGAATGTCGTCGAAGAATGGAAATTAACCGACAAAGATTTATTAAAAGTTTCACTTAAATTCTTTCTTGATTATTTCCGAATAACTTCTCGAAGTTATCTGAAGATGATAATAAACAGTATATGGTAGAAACGAAGAAAAAGGAGGTGAGGAGACAAGAGATCCGTCGAATTTCTTTCCAACATTTTATCGAAACTTATAATAAAACTTCGTATTATCTGGTCGATCCAGTACCGAAATTCCTTCGGTTATTCATTTTATATTTAAATTTTCATTTAAATGTAATTAATTTTTTAATTGATTGTGAATAGAACTCATGTTGAATTTCCTCGAATGTTCAATATACCTGTTAATGAGAATACTCCGACAAATTCGATTTTTACTCAAATTGTATATTCTTATTTTAAAAAATTTTTTAAATTTTTTTAAAAGTTATTATGGATGACAAGTGGTGGAACGAAATCCGTTCCACATACTGATTCATATGGTAACGTCAATTGTGTCTATACGGGAATTAAACAATTCATTTTAATCGATAAGAGAAAATATCCGAATGCAGGACTGGAATTTATCAATCGAATTAATGGCGCTTATAGTTCTTTAGATGTCGATCAGTTTTCAAATTTATTCATTCAATTTATCATCATCAATAACCATTTTTTTTTTAAATTTTAAATTTTTTCTTTTAGTGTCAGTTTCGATGATTTCCCTATACTGAAAAATGTTAATTTGATTCGAGTCAACTTAACAGCTGGTGATTGTCTTTTTATTCCTCCATTTTTGTTCGTTTTTTATTATTTTCATTTTTTCATTTAAATTCCGTATTTGTCAGTATTCATCAAGTCAATTCATATGGGAGGACGATGGCAACGAATTTCTGGTACGATCCAATCTCAGCATTGAAAGTGTCGTTAAAAATCAAAAATATGAAACGTGATGAAATTGATCGTGTGAATAAGAAGAGATTTACTGTAGATGATTTCGGTTCAAATTTACCAGATTCTCCCAGTGAAGCGAATCATTTCTCAACATTCGAAGATTATTTGTTAGTTTGAATTAATTTAAATTTTATAGAAATTGAAATAGGAATATCGAGAGGGAATACAATCTTCCAAATCCAGTTACTATCGAAGACGTTATTAGGAAAGTTGAAGATAAATATGAACAATCAGCCACTATTGAGATGCAACATTATATTCAAGAAGTCTTCGATTATTTAGATGTAGACAGTGATGGATATATCACTGAATCAGATTCATCAATAGGAAAATATGTTAGAATTTCAATTCAAAAAATTTTTTAATATTTTTTCTTTAGAGTATGGAATGTGTGAACATGGTGGGACAAGACATGTATAAAGTAGCAATGAAAGAGATTCAAAAAGCGGCAAAGAAAATTTAATGAATGTACAAAAAAATGAGAAAAAATTGGAAAAAAATTTGTTGAATAAAAATAAGTTATAATGATAAATTCTATATAAAAACAAATGTTGTATAAAACGAATTCTGCTATCATCTACTTCACAGTTTAGATCAGTCGAATCTTCTCAATGAAACGAAATATATATATTGAAACTTCTTTCCATATTAAACATGTATTTTCGGTGATGAAGTCTCATTTGTCATACGATAAATATTATTATGAGTTGCGTCATGAAGAGCGAAATTTTCAGCTTGATTCTATTTATTATTAGGGAAATTGAAATAAATTAATATTTATAATTTACTCAATAAATAAAATTAACCATCGTAAATTTCCTTTCGTTAAATGACGTGTTTGACAATTCCTTCAAATCGAACACTGTTGTTGATTTCTTCCTCGATTTGGGTATATCAACTGGATTGGCTCGATTTGAAGCTACCTAAACAACAAGAGTAAAAATATTTTTTTTCGTATCAAAATTCAAAAACTTTTTGTTTTAAAGAAACGGAAGAATAATTATTAAATTTTTGTCTGTCATGCGAAAAATTTCTTTCGTAATTCAAATCGTCCATACGGGCCTTAGGGAAAGAGATTCTATAAGGAAAGTTTGGAACAATTGGAAAATTTGAAAATTGAACCTGAGATATTGAGGATTCTCACGAGTTGCTGCAACTTTCGGATTGCGACATATGGGACAAATACTTTCTCCATTCTCGTCTGCTAAAGTTGGTTTGGGGAAGAATCTCCCATCCAACGAATAACCATGAATACATTGATGTCTAAAGAAGAAATGACAATGGAAAAGTTTTATGGAGGAAAAGAAAAACTTAATTTTTTCATCTTCCAAAATTCTCTTATAATATTCATCCACTTGTTTTCGTCTTTCTTTCTTCTGATCATTCTTCATTTCTTTTTCCTTATTCTTTATATTCTTATTATTATTTTTGTTGTTGTTGTTATTGATAGATGATTGATAGGGAGAATCGTTATCAGATGAAAATGGATTAATTAATTTAAGTGACGATTGAATTTTTTTTCGACTTTCTTCTAAGCTTTGGTTACTCCTACTTTTCAACGATTGAAATGTTTTTAGTTTTGGTTCGGTTGACGAACATGTCAAAAAGTCATTTGTTCGTTGTTCTCTCTCATTCATAATTCGATCGACACGATCGATTTGCATTTCGATCATTCTCTTTCTTAAATCGTCTGTATTTGATACTAATTTCAATTCTTTGATTGATTCGGTTGGAGTGAGTTTGGAATTTGAATTTTTTAATTTTATCATTTCATCCGATTGACTGGTAATTAGCACTGTTGAATTTTCCGATGATTCAATTTCATTCGAACATGATATTTCCTTTTTACCTTTTTTTAAAATGGATCGAATACCTTTTTTATTTGAAAGTTGGTTCAAAGACATTTGACCAGATGATGACGAATGTACATCACAAAATGAGACACTACGTTTTGGTCGTTGACTCTTCTTTTCACTTTCATCACACGAATGTGCTCCAGATGAATCATTCATATCTGTACGAGATGATTGTAAAACATAATTTTTCTTCTCTTTCATTTTACGATAAGTCCATTTGGATTGAGAAAGACCTTTTTGCATTTTATTCTTATTAATTGTTGACGAACGTTGTCGTGGTGTGGACGATAAACGCAATTCAGTAGTAGCTGTATATTTCGGAGAAATGATATTAGAGAGTAATTCCTGATTTCTTTGCTGACATGACTGTAGTTCGGCCAACAAGGTTCGACTACGTTTAGCTAGATCGTTAGATGGAAATGTAGTTTTCTTCATCTTTTAATTAATTTTACTTTAGTTGTTCGCCTACGCCAATTTGACCCATGACCAATATTAGTATATGAAGAACGTTGTCTGATTTTCTCTCCAATTATTCGGGAGAAGATTAACAGAAGAATGAACGAACAATAACCAAGGAAAATAAGAATTCCAAAATTAACTAATCGTCTTCCACATATGAAGGAAGTGAATAAAAATAAAATTCAAATTTTCAGTTTAAACTATTCTCATAATTAATTCGTTTTATTCTGATATCTGTTTCTTTCATTTTCATATATACAAATCGAATTATGCATCTCTTCAGAGAACGTTCAATTTTTCGACACATTTCATCGTTAATCATAAGAAGAATAATAGGAAGAATCAACTCCTTTCTCATTCATCAATTTCTCCACCCCAAAGAGATGAGAAAAAATATTTTCTTTTATTATCTTCACGTTTCATGTGGAAAATTCTCCTTCCCACTTTCTTATCAGTTTCAACCGAATGTTCATTCCATTCGCCCTTCCCTTCCATTTTCTTATGAACATCATCATCATCGAATTAAGGTACGAAAATCGTAATTCCCTGTTCAATTCTCAGACGCTTCATCATAAAAATTTGATATGTTTATCCGATCAACAAAACCTTGGAAATCTATTGCATTCTTTTTTTTTATAAGTTTCTTTCCTAATCCAAACATTCTCCAATCAATATAATAAAGAATGATAAATTTTATAATATCAATAAAGGAAAACCAATTCAAAATAAATCAATTCACATAGTCGTTTATGAAGGAATTGTTGTTTGTTAAACAAATTTCTTCCCCAGAAAACTTTAATGAGATAATTTTTCTTAGAAAATCTGATTTTCTGCTATAAAATAAACTACTATAAAGAAAAATAAATAAATTAAAATTTTTAAGATAAAACGAAAATTTATTCAGGGTAATAATATATTCAATTTTTATTAAACTTTCACTTCAATTCTAACGTATTAGCCATGTTTTTTTAGTGAATAAAATAAAATGGATATTTTTAAAAATTATCTCTAAATTAATTAATAAAATTTAATTTCATTATTAAATAAATGCTTAAATATATTCACCCTTCACTTCAATTAGTTAATTTTCTGCTTCACGAACGAATAATATTAATCGAAATAATATTATTATAAACTGAAGATAAGGCTAAAATTTTATATTAAAAATGTGTTCTCTCAACTAAAATTCTATTTATTATTTACAGATTGTTACCATAGTGAAATTGAAAATAATTAGGATTATTGACGAACAAATGACTCAAGCGTCTTGAGCCCACTATCCATGTCTAAATGAATGATCAGTGCGCATCCTCGACTCTTCTAAATGAATTACGACGAAAGGACATTGGTATTTTAGTGAATATTGAGTTGTTAGAGCAATGCATTGAAATTCATGAAGAATTAAAACTTGTTTTCGAAATGGTAGAAGAAGATCAGTTTCTATCCAATCGCAGATTTAAAATGTCATATTTCAATCTTCATAACAAACATCAATCGAACTTGCATAATCAAATGGAAGAAATCCTGACTAATAAGAATATAAAAATGGAAGAGATCGAACAGTTTATTAGAGAAGAAATTAGTTACAAATTAGATCAAATCAAATTTCTTCAAAACAATCAAACTCTGAGTATCGACAACGAAAGTGGAATCGATATCAATTCATCACCTTCGCCCAGCCAATCACCTTCAAGCAGTTCATCTGCGTCGCCTCATGCCAAACGATTTCGTCAAATGATTGAACGGAACCGAGATAAATCGAATGCCAAATTACTGAGAACACGAAAACTATGGCGAATGTAAATAATACGGAGATATTGTTTAATTATGTTTAAAATTATTGGAATAATTATTCCATAGTTTATTGTTCAATAAATTGAGTTAACTGATAATCATTTGTTACAAATTGTCTAACTTAACGGATATCGTTCATTGATATTAATCCCGTTTATCGTTCAGAAAAAGAGACTCTCTATTAACATAAAATTAATTAACGTTTCCTGAATAAGATCTTTTCGTCTGAAAAAAACACCTCTTCAAAATTGGTGCAGATTCCAATTCTTTTTTTTGCATATTCGAGACGTTTCTTTCGATGAACGGAATATTTATCTTCCGTTTTTAAATTATTCTTCCGTTTTTAAATTTTGTTTGATGAATGAAATTCGATACAGTTTGACGACATACGCAAAGTTCCAGTTTATTCATTATTTGTTGCAATCTCGACTCCGGATTGCTTCTACAATATCTCCTTATGTTGGTCTTATCTGGTCCACGATTGGATTTTCGCTTACCATCAGTAACTTTTCCTGATTTTACAATTTCCCCAATGGTAGATTTAGGTCAGTTAATTTTGGAAGCTATGTTTCGGGTTTAGTTTCTATGTTTAATTTAGGTACATACTACTTTCTTACTTCGAGTCATTTTGAAGATTTTAATTTATAAAACTAATTAAAATTCATGTTTTTTGCGTTTAAAAACATGAAGGTTAATTATGCAATTTATACATTATGCAAATTCCGATGTCCGAGATATTTTAAGACGTACTGTATATATTTGTTTTTACAATATTTGATAGTTTTATTTGATATAGTTTTTTAAACTTATGCAAAACACCAAATTAGACTGTGAATTAGTTAAGTTTCGAATTTGTACAAGATAATTTTTTATAGGTCAAAATTTAATTTTTTAGATTGTTTTCACATTATTTTTCCTGTATAGAAATAAAATTACTCCATCTCTTCCAGACTACCTCGTTCAAATCTTTCATCCGCTTCCCATTCTAATTCAGTTTCCCTTAAATGTCTGGTTGTTAAATTAATTCCAACTCTGTCTTCATAGAGATTTGTCCGAAAAAAACAATAGTCGAATAATTTTCCGGCTAATAATAAGAATAATCCTACAAATAATGTACCGAAAAGTAGATCGATGTTTAATTCGGGACTAGGATCCGGTACAGTGGCGCTCTCTGGATAGGTTACACTTAGGAAGAATCTACAAACCATATTATTTCCATAGACGTCTCTCAAGAAACATTTGACCATCGACCTTAAAGTTGGCACATAAAGAAGAGGTTTTAGTGTATGTGTTTTCTCATCAAGTTCCAACGGGCGGTTACTCTTCCCATATTCCATACTACATTTCACACGCATACCAGTCGTGTTTAAAGTGAAAGTGATATTGGCAAATCGACGATAACGACCACGAACATAAGCGACGACATCTCGGTAACAATTGACATGTTCAAAATGCTTTTTCTTCACTGTAATATAAGTACTACCAATTTGGGTGTGTTCACCGGAATAATGTCTACCAAGACATTTGTATTCCCCTGATGTAGCTTCAGATAACGACTCTATTTCGATGGTACGATATCTTTGATCTTCCAGTTCCTTCCCATTCAAAAACCATGTGTATTCCAACGCTTGTCTATAATCTAAAGAAAATGGAATTTTTATGAAAAAAGTTTTATTAATTTAACCGATAACACTTCGACAGTTTAATTTTATATGACTGCCTTCAACTAAAGCAATACCCATACTTCTTGAGAGGTAAGTTGGTTTAGTACCTTCTTTAAGATAAGTGAAAGCGAGATTTGCCTTATTTTCAACGCCTAGCATATAATGACATTGTTGGCTATTATTGCCCACATTAACTTGACAAACAATATGTTGAATTTCTTTACTAGTCAACTTATAACCGCGGCGCAAACGCCTCAACGGAGTTGAGCTTAAACATTTTAGTTGCCTCCATTTGATGGTTTTCTTACTTGCTGTAATAATTTGGGGTTTTGGTAATTTGGAATCTGATACATCTTTCTGCGCATAGAACCTACTACAATCCATTGAGACAACATCAATCTTTTTGATAATTAATGGTAGAACTGCATCATTTCTATACAAATCCTGATTGTTGATACTGATGGGCATACATCGGAAGATGTTAGATTGTTTCATTCCAGGTTTCACGTGAGACCATTTAAAGGTAGGTAGACTTTGGTCGCTAAGTACACGTCTAAATTTATTAGAAGCAATATCGAGATAATCCAATCGAAATATAGCATTAGGTGAGGGAAACTCGAGTTTCTCATTACGTGGATGACACATGAGTTCCATGTCTTTCGTTGCACTTTCATCAATCTCCACGACTAAAGGGACAGTTTTCTCATAAAACGGTCTGTTACTTCCCGTTAGGAGAATGTTGGGTGCTACAACTTTAGTGAGTTTCTTGATCTTTGGATGGAGTTTACCGCGTCTTCCATAAACCGAATTATGGTAATCACTTAAATATCCGTTGATATTTCCTTGCCCGAATACTAAGTCGTAACCATACGCCATATAGATTAGTTTATTGAGCTTAAGGTAATTATTAATACTCACAAGATTGGAATAGATTAAATTGCACGTTATTTCATTCTTGACTATTCGATGTACAATTTCATCAAAATGGTCATGACTCGAGTCTAATTCTAAGAGGATGCACAGGATATTATGTTGTGAATGCATGCATTCTTTCATCGGAAGTGATTTATTTAGTGGTTCGTCAAAAAAATAGAGAGCCATCTTATCTTTAATTATAAAATGAGCCGGTTTAACATTGCGAGGTTTCAAATATCCTGGCAGCTGGTCTTCCCAATGTGTAGATAACTTGAAAACTTCGTGTATACAGTGATGCATATCATGATCCTCTCCATGATTATCGTAATCTACTCTACATTCAATGGAAATCTTTTGTAGATCAAGTAACGGGATGCATCTCTCTGTCGTATCTTCTGGGTGAAATTTCATGGTTCGCTGGCCTTTATACTTCACTTTTCTAACATGTATTCTTATGTTGTCGTCAATAATCTGGACAACATTATATCCCAAACCCGGTACGGGAACGTATTTGGTGAAGCCCTCGTCAATGAAAAGAGTTTTCTGAAGGATTTTTGAACTGGTTAGATCTCTTACTCCAAATAAATAGAAATCAGCATTCTGTGACTTACTATACTGACTTACGATATTATCTGCAGTTATTTGACTTTTCGCCCTTCTCCGGTCCATACGAGTTGATATGAGTCCTAATGTACTGATCTGCAATATATCACATAATGTGTAAACACCGGCAGGACTAACCGGTGTACTTACCAATTTCAAAGCGTACCGTTTATCAGGATTATAGTCTGACTTGACGTAAATATCACCTCGGATATTTTCCATTAGACGATTATCCATTGGTAATACTCGCCTGGCTTCTTCGTCAGCATATACAATATGATCTCGATTATGAATAACTGCATATAATGGAGATAAGCGTGATTGATATCCAAGATGTTGGTTATCAGCCACAAACCGTAAATTGCCCTGCATCTGATATCGTTTCAATGCGAATGTAATACCTTGAAGATATGCCGCTTTGTGGTACTTTGGAAGACCTCCAAGACTTAATTTTGGGTTATTTTTAATATACCATAATATTCGGTAGGCAGGTAAAAAAGACAAAATAATGGTAATCTGTTCTTCTTCTATTTCTTTTTTAGTAAAACTGAATATTCTCGTCCATGCTAATGCCTTGAATGTTTTATAATAGAGCACTTTAAAATATGTATGTCTCGGTTGCAAATCAGGTAACGTAATAATATTCTTCGGATTCATTCGATGTTTATAATAGAAATCTGAAATGGTTGTCCAATCCTTCATCTTCCAACACTCTCTTACCACCACTCTACTTTTAATTGCATCTGAAGGAACTAAAAAATTTAGTATTGATATTAGGAGGATTTCCCTTTTCCACAAAACTACCATTGTAAGTGCAACTTTCAAATGTTAACATCAAAGTTACTGTTATAATTAACCGTTCAAGGAGACATATCATTCATCTTATGAAATAATTTCATCACAGCAGAAATTATTTCTCTGGACAGTTTTTCTATTAATAAGCTTTCAGTAACATTAATCCTCCATTCAACATTTTTTCTATTTTCTATTATTTTTTAAAACTTTCTTTTTTCCATAAATTTTCATATTAAAATAATTTAAAGTTCTCACAGAATCTGTCAGAATTTAAGAACTAAATTAAAAATTGTAATTTCTCCAAAACTTCTCAACATTTAGCAATAAACTTCAGAATTGTAATTTAAAATTTTTCTTTTAGGAAACTACATTTTCATGTGGATGTAGAAAATATCAATATCTCTCACATGATATATTAGATGATGGGAACATAACAAGTTTTATATTTTTGACGTTAAAAACAGAAATAATTTAAAATTGAAAATATCTTAATATAATTCATAGAGGACATTAACTAAGCTTTTAGGAATTGCTATTTCTGATGTATGAAAGAAAGAGTTTGCACACTTACGTTTTGCCATACTGATATTCTTAGCGTCCTTTAAAACTAGAGAACATCGACGAAATATCGGAAACTCTTTCGTACCAGGAACCAAATGTAATTGTTGGGAATTCTTCTTTTCATGTTGTCCTTTATTCAGTTGGTACCATAAACGATGTCTCATTATTCCAGTTACAAGAACGTCGTCGATCCAGAATTCTCTCATATAATATGATAGAATAGCGATCGATTTTATATACACCGGTTTTGCCAAATATCCGTAACCGATACAATAATGAGGATAAGTTTTAAACGGATATTCTTCACAAGTGGCTTTCCATTTACCACCACGTAAAGCATTTCCACTAACTATCGTTAAACATGTCACGTCATGATGTGTCTGTTCATATACCGTTTGTCGTTCCTGTAAACTTTTAGTAATGAGACGAATATTTGGAATGACATCATCGTCAATTTTCAGAATGAAATCAGGTTGAATAAATTTGTACTTCCAATCAATTCTCCCATTTAAATTATAAAACGGTTTGAGAAATGTATTTGAATTTTTCATTTGTTGTCGTTTCATAATATTACTTAAAGTTGAAGAAGAAAAATATCGATTAAACCAATTTATCCAACTCACATGTTTCACCACCATATTCCTATACTCTTCCGTCACATTCAAAACGAGATATGAAGAATAAGATGATACTTTCAAAATGAGTGGTAATACTTTAAAACTGTTAACGGTAACATGTTTCCCATGATTGATGACGAACTCTTCGAACGATAAAGTGTTCACTTGAAAGAATTGTGATTGATAATATAATTCTGAAATTTTCGTATAATCTTTCCAATCTTCATTTTGAATTAAACCGACGACATAAGTAATCCGTATTAAAAAACCGTTAATGGCGGAATATTTTGAAACAATCTTTTCGAGAATGGTCTGTCGTAATTCATATCTTTCCAATCGACCAGTATGAACTATAATCAATAAATATTTATTAATTCTTCTTCTCCTCAAATCATCGAAATCGATTCCTTTTATTTTGAAATCATCTTTCTCATCATCAAAAAAAAGAATTGCTGGTAAATTGAATGGTTGGAGAATAGTATTGACAATCTTCTTTTTCAAAGGATTTTTTGAATAGTTTCCGAAGTAAAATTTATCTACATTCTTCGAATTGTTACATTCTTTTCCTATTTCTGAATACCATAAATTCTCTTTATTATCATACGATGAATTGATATGTCGAATGACATTCTTATACAAATTTTCATGATTATTAATTATTGATGAGGTTTCATTCTGATCATTTGGGTAATCGATTATTAAATTTTTTATTGTTATAATTATAATAATGAGAAGAATAAATAGAAAGAGAATTTTCCGAAATTTCGATCTGATAAATAAACTTAACATTATATTGACGCATATGTGGAAGGGGAATTTTTTTGAAAGATGCTCACAAAAATCAATTATTTGAAGAAGAAATCATTTTGAGAATTTTCTTCTTTTCAAAGAAGCACGAATGCTACAATACTTATCATTTTCAGATTTGACAATACTTTCCCTTTGTCTCCTCTTTCACTTATTATAATTAGTCGATCGACACAGACTGAAGAAGATGAAGATGATAAAAAAAAGAGAAGATGGAACTTCATATTGTCATTTCATTAAATTTCGATTATTGGAAAGAAGTTGCGTTAAAATATATATGATACAAGAAAATGAAAAATAATGGAAAAAGTTCAAGTGATTACACAAGTAGATGTTCTAGTCACATTTTCTTTTAATTCCACTTTCACATTCGTTTTAGGCTTAACATATTTCGGTGGTAATCGATCGTTAACTTTCTTCTTCGTATTCGGCGAACTTTTGAATGCTTTCATGTACACTTTCCGATTGAACATTCCCAATGATAAAGGAATTCTAATTAAATATTAATTATTTATTTTAAATATTTCAAATTTAAATTTGAACCTGCTAATTGGTCGTCGTATATTAACGTCGAAGAAACCGTAAACTGGTTTGTGGTCAGATGATACTATACATTTCGCACTCGAATATTTACAACATCTGATCGCATTCTTATGTTTGCTACAATAGAATATTCTATCCTGAGAAAAAGAAGAAAAATAAAATGATAAAAAAGTAAAATGATAAAAAATTGAACGGTAAATGCATGACGGATGTAAGTTTGGGTTCCTATTTCAAATTTGTATGTCGGTTCGAAAGTGATATCTCCTTCACACATATCCTCATTAATACTAATCTTCTTCTTTGGATTATAATGATTAATTTCGTCATGATGAAGAAATCGATTAAATCGATTCTCTTCGCCGCTCATATTCTTCTTCAAATTGCCCGTTTGGGATTGACTTCTTGAATTGAAGTCTCCCATCCAAAACACACAATCGAATCTTTCATTTACTTCTATTCTCAGCAGTATATTAAGAAGAATTGAAATTGGGAAGAAAATAAAACTTTTTGAGGTCATACTGTTTGATCGGATGGTGAATTTCTTCGGTAAATTTAAACTATTAAGAATTTCTATATAATTCTTCGATCGTTCTAACGATTTTGTATCACCAGCTAAAAGTTAATTAAAAACAATAATTTTAAAACATAAACATGATGAAATAATTAACCGATAAGATGCACATTAATGAATAGGAATGACGTTCCAAAAACATAGAAACAAACGGCTACAGCTCCTTTCGTTTTCAATTGTTTCACTGCACGAACACTAATTTGATCTTTCTCATAAGCTGAAGTATTAATTAATTATTATGATTTATCATCATTATTCAACTAACGAGAACAGTGCCATAATAGATGACGTTGAATGAAGATTCCTAGATATAAGACTCCCAAATTACTCTCCGCATAAAGAAGATATTCCGATCCAAGTATTTGTTGAATCGCCACAAATAATTTCGTCCTAAAAATAAAGAAATTTAAAAATTTTCATAGTCCATCACTTACCGTTGACTTGTCGATTCTTGAGTACCAATAGCGAACACAGAAGGCGGTCTTTCAAACTCCTGATCGAGAAATATATCTCTTAAATTTTCTGGTAGTTTCTGTTCGTACATTTACAAGAACTTACTGTATTCTATAAGAATAACCTCAATTCCAGCCATATTCCAAGTAACGACGAAAACGGTTAAACATCTATCAGGACATAATGAATTGAATTCGTTGTTACGAACTGCAGATATTGACGATAGTGATCCTGATACCGAAGTAGATAATCGTTTACTAATAATTGAAAAAATTAATTTTACTTAGTTCGCTTAAAGAACTCGAACTATTGTGATTTTAATGATGGTTGTTCATCTTTTGGTTTTTCGTTGTAATTACTTCTAAAATAATTTTGAAAATGAAAAGGAAAACAAAAGAATCAAATTGTAACTTTTGTGATAATTTGGAAGGTGTGGAAGAAGAAGGTAACGAAGAAAAAGAACTGGATGAACGATGAGGAACATGAGAATTTATTTCTGGTGGTTCGTCCTCATCAAAATAATTATTCTCATCTAAATCAAAATTATCTTTGTTGATGAATTTTTTTGTGTCATTCGACGAAAAACTATCAATTCTTGGCGTTGTTTTGTTCGATCGTAGACGATTAAGTAACGTGACTTTCTTTCGTCTATTCAATTGATCACTTGATGACGTTTCATCGTAATTTCCATTCATGATGATTTTATAAATTTAATAATTGAGAGAGGAAACTTTTACAGAAAATTATCAATTTCATTTCTCTGATTTTGATAAGTAATTGTTTTTACTCGTTTCCATAACAACTAAGAGATACATTAGAACTTATAATTTGAATTAATTTCGAAAAAAAATTAATTTTCCATAAACTGTGTAATTTGTTTAAATTTTATTTAAATAAATTTAATTATAAAAATTTATTCATTTAAATCGTCATTAAACACATCAATGATGAGAAGTGATAAGAGAAAATGAAAAACATTGAAAAACAAGAGTTATTAGATCGATTAGCATTTTGGGATTATCGTGATGGTGAGAAAGCGGTAACAGAATTGAGTGAGAAATCGAATTTATGTTTAGAAGAGTTACATGTAAATGAGAATCAAAATAAAAAGGTGACAGAAGTGGATGATTATGAGACGAAAAAACAGAAATTATTAAAAGTTGAAAAATGGAAGAAGGAATTGAAGGATTTGGAAGAGAAACGAAATGAATCATCATTTGATGAATTGAATGAATTGAAGAAGATCATGAAAGTTTTCAAATATTTCCTCAATCAACATGAAATTTGTGTGGAGGAAGTTGAGAAGATGAAAATGACATTATCTCTCATTTGTGAGCACACGAACGATCTCTATAATTCATGTGAACATCTGATGGATGAACAGAAGAAATTGATCATCAATTATAATCTCATTGATTCCAAATTGAAATATTTCGTCGCTGCCAACTACATAGAGAAATTGATCGATGGAATTAATGGACAAATTTTATTCAATAAAAAAAATCGTTTACATATTTTCACTTCACCTGCTGTCTGGTCGTTATTGTCGATGAAGGAGAATGAATTAAAGAATTTCGTTGAGCAACTTCGAATTCAATTCGATAACGAATTTAATATTATTCAAATAATTCTCGTTTTCGACATTTTACTCCGATTCTTCCCAAATCAGATCAATATCAAATCATCGAAACGTTTCAACGATTCAATGAAGAGTTCGTTGATTACTATTCTAGAAATGATCAAAGTTCAATTATTCAGTTATTTGGATACGTCGAAAGAAATTATTAAGAATAATATGAAATCATTAAATTCCTCATATAATACGAATGAAATGAACAATGATATCATTCCAACAGACGCCCATTTATTTATTTATTCGAAATTTTCCAATTCTTCCAAATCCATCAAAAATCTCATCCAAATGCTCCTCCGATTAACGGAAACAACATCTCCAAATTGTCTTAAGTTCAAAAAATTTTTTTAAAATTTCAAAAATTTTTTCATTTTCAAATCTCCTTTTTTTAAGTCATCAACATCGTAATGAAGAAGTACGACGATATGAAATGCCGTTAGAAACGAAAAAGATCATCTATGAGTATGTAGATGAATGTCAAATATTTTATTGTATGTGCAGGAAAGAGATTTTGGATTTGTTCGTTGAAAAACGGATTTCTTTCATTCGAAATCGTAACAATGTAGACAATAGTACAGGATTGAATAATGAATTGTGTAATATCGTTAATATATTTCAAATTTCTTATTTTAATTCTCATTCATAATTTAATTCTTTCTCTCATTTCAGTTCCGTTCGACGATAAATATTTTCATAAAATTCTATCAAGACGAATCGGAAATATTTCGAGAATTCTTCGGAGAATTGAATTATGTTAGTGATCATCACGTATTGATATCGTCAGTGAATCATCAAACAAATCAATCATGGTCCTCATATTTATGGTTGACGATTGATATGTTCAATTTGTATAAAGATCGATTATTCCAATATCTTCTAGCGAATCCATCGGATGATGGAAATGAAGAAATGATGATTCGAATGAGAATTATCGATACGAATCTTTTGATTTATTATTCGACTGCATTTTATGAAATTTTACGAGAAAAAATGATTCAACTTATTCATTTAGAATTAGTTACAGAAATATTTGATATTTGTGTAATTTGTTTAAATAATTTGAAAGATTTGGATGAAATTGATCAAAAACGAATCGATCATTTCATCTATCAATTAATTCGCGATTTACAAGAACGTTTAATATTTCGAGCAGATATTTATATTCAAACGGAAATCGAAAATTATCAATGGTCATCATCCGACATCGATTATCCAAATAAATTAATGATGATTGAACAAATTCAAAATAATATTTCTCATCAATCATCAGAACCGTCAGCAGTGGATATGCATGGATTATGGTATCCGACGTTACGACGTTCACTTATTTGTTTATCGAAATTATATCGTTGTTTGAGTAAGAGTGTTTTTGAACAAATTGGTGAAGATGTCATCGAATCTTGTATGAGAAGTTTAGTAAATGCGAGTAAAGATATTGAACATAATGGACAATATCCAAAAAAGGAATTGAACGAGAAAGAAATTGAAGAGAACTTGGAGAAAAGTCAAAATGGAGAAATTGCAACTAATCGAATTAATGGAGATTTGGAGACAAAATTCTGTGAGAAATCATTTCGATTAATTCATTCTCGTTTATTTCTCATAAAACATTTATTAATTCTAAGAGAACAATTGGAACCGTTTAGTTCGGTGTCATTCCGTAAAGAAGAAATTCGTTTCGATTTTCAACATATGAAATCGATGGTGACGAAATATGTTAAAAATGAATCGCTTTCTGGTTATTGGGAATTGAGTAGACAAAATTCGTTGTTGAAACTTGTGTGGGATTCTGCTACCGATTATTCGTATCGTATCGAAGAAATGAACTCGAAAAATAATCTGGATCAATTGATAAAAGAATCTTGTTTCGATTTAATCGATCTATTCTCTGAACAATTATTTGGAAATATCGAAAAATTCATTAAACTTTGTGAAAGATTCATAGAAAATAAATCGAATTGTTTAAGGAAAAGCGATTTCGGTCAAAGTGCTCATATTCTCTCAACAGTCATCCGTCCAACACTCAACAATTATCCTCTGATAATCGAAGAAATTAAACGAATTCTACATCTCTACTTCTCATCGAACAATGCACCAATTCAACATTTCCTTATTCCCGAAAAGAATGAAGTTATTGAGATTCTCATGAAAATGGTCATCAATCGAAATGAGAAATGTTGGAATAGATTGAGAGAGATCGTTCGAAAAGAATATTTGGAACAAGATATCCAAATCATTAAAATACCATCAACTGAAGAAGTTAATTTCGATTATTCATTTTTCTTTCTTTTATTCCCATTTTTTAGATGTTTCTTTATTTCTCTGATGACTATCATCAACAACAACTGAGAGAAGAATATTAATAAACAAAAAATTTATTCCCAATTCATTTGTCAATTACATTTGAAGGAAAAAATTAAAAAAAACTTTATTTATTATAATAAATAATTTTAATTTATCGATAATTAATAATCCATTATCAATAATTATTAATCATTTCTTATGATCGATAGTTATTGATTATTTATCGTTTATTTAATCTTTCATTTTTCTTAAATTTTAAATTGTTAATTTCTAATAAAATCTTAAGAAATGTTCATACAGACCATTAATTGGACGTTTTAGTATTGGGGGAAGAATATAACATTAATCTCCAAATTAATGTTAGTAAGAAAAGATGATAAATTTTCCATGTGATTAATAATATTCGTACGAAGTACAATGAGAGATGTGTGAGTAAACTTATCCAAAGAAATTTACGATGAAGCGCGAAAAGAATGAATGAATGTTTTATTTGGAGAAAATGGAAATAATTAAGTACAAATATTAATAAGAAAACGGTAAGAAGTAGGGAAAGAATGGAAAAGGAAGAAAAACAACTGATTAGTTGCCTGATGAATGGAATCATATGATATTTAACAAAATGTTGAAATATTCGAATTCACATCAAAACTTTTGGAGAAGATAATAACGGAAATGATTCTCCGACTTCTCATTAATAGAAAAAAAATTAATGTCTCTAAATAAACTGAATGGTCGAAACCGATTATCATCATGCGTCCAATATAAATATTCTGTAAACTTACTGGCTATTGGAGGACGAAGAAACGTCTAAAAAAACTAATAAAATCTTTTGAATAGAAAATTGCAAATTAATTTTTTAGAAGCAAAATGAAATAATGAAATTCAAATAATTCTCCTCATTAACAATATGAAAAATTTCCATTGGAAATACCAGAAAAGTTTATGAAAATTTCTTATTGAAATTCTATTCAAATTTTCAATTTCTCTTAAATGTGTGGATAATATGAGAATATTTGATGTCATCAAATAAGTATGACGTATGGATAAAAGATTGTCCATATCATAATTTTGAATAGTTTGGAATAAAATACTTTTATCTTTAGGAAGAAGAAGATGAGAATGGCATTGTTGTGGGATGGAGGAAAGAGGGAGAAAAGGAAGAATATTAACTTAATAATTTTTATTGAATATTAATAAATTGAAATGTGAAAAAGAAATGAATTTGTTAGATGATGTTGCTTCTCAAAAATAGTGAATAATATGAAGGATCTCGAAACGATGAAACGTGATCAATATTGTTGTTTATCGATGAAGAATATTGTTAACGAAAAAAAAAAAAAAAGAAAAAAGGAGAGACGAAGAAAAAGAAGGAAAAGGAGAGATATAAAAAATGATTTGAATCAAATCAATAATTGATCGATCATTGAACTAATTGTTTTGGTGTGTGTAAATGGTTTTCATTTAGAACTTTCCTCGACGTATCTGATGAGGTGATTGACATTTGTGGTTGTTGTGACGTCGAATTGATGAGTGAAGTATTCTTGTCACTATTCGGATTCGTCGATTGATTATTGGGGGATGTGGTGGAGGAGAGTTGTGTATTATTGGGATCGATTGATGACGGTAATACGGCCCCATGATCTCGTAATACTTGACTGACTTCTTTATGATATTGAGATGAAGCTAAGTCTAAGGCGGTGACTTCGCCTCCATCATCAGGAAGTTGCATAGTCTGATTAATGTTGATATTTGGATTGGAACACAAAATCTTCGTCACATCCACATGTCCCATAATGGAGGCAATGTGAAGACATGAGATACCACTCTCTTCCGTTGCATTGACATCTGCTCCTTTCCCAACTAAATATTTCACGATTTGAGTATGACCTTTAGCACAAGCACAAAATAATGGTGTACGACCACAAGTATCAGCAGAAGGATCGCCTTGAATTCGATAATTGATATCAAATTCAAATTGTTCTACTAATAATTTCGTCAATTCTAACGATCCCGTTTCCGCCGTGATAATAAGAGCATTTATTTTACAATTGAATAAATTGGTAGCGACAGCACGCGGATCAGCCATACAATCCAAAAGTGCATGGACAATTTCCACATTATTATGTTGACAAGCCGCTAAGAATGGAGTGAAGCCACGACTATTTGAATAATTTGTATCGTCTCTTTTCCCATAACGAAGAATACAATGAATAATTTCTGTGTAATTTTTAATACAAGCGAGTAATAAGGCAGAATGTCCCAATCCTTCTTGATCTGGTATATTCACTCCTTCCGGTTGTTGTCCTGGTTTTAATGGTAATGAATCCACATATTTCTTACATGAGGGAACGAATGAAATATCAGCAATTTTCACTAAATATTCCACCATCTCCAAATTTCCTTCTTCTACTGCTACTAATAAAGGAGATGAGCCGGATAAAGTACAAATGTCGACTTGGGCACCATGCTCCACCAACTTCTGAGCACATTTCACATGATTCTTTTTCGCAGCTGCATATAACGGTGTTTGACCAGCTAATAACGTTTCATTGGCCAATTTGCCATGTGGTGAAATGTTGGTGTCAGCATGACCATGATCAATTAATAATGTGACTAATGCTAAATTGCCACTTTCGGCAGCTAACAATAATGGTGAGACGCCAAACATATTTCTGATATTTGCATGAGCACCTTTCTTCAATAAATATTCTACAACATCTAATCGTTCTTTAAGTGCTGCCATAAATATCGCTGTTTGTCCAGTTATTTTTAATTCATCTGATGCCGGTCCATATGGACAATAATTCAAATCAGCATTCTTCTCCACAAACGCTTTCACCACATCAATATCGCCCACTTCACTCGCTAACAAGAATGGTGAAGAACCCAATTTAGTAATGGCATTCGGATCAGCTCCATGTTTCAATAACAATTTAACGGTGGATGATTGACGAGATTTCATGGCAGCATATAATGGTGTCCATCCGGCGATTCCACGATCTTCTGCCTCTTTTCCTTTCGGTGCCAATTCAGTATCGGCATCATGTTCCAATAACAATTCCACAACACTATCATAACCTTTCTGAGAAGGAATCCATAAAACGGAAATTCCATAATGATTCCTCGCATTCGGATTCGCTCCTTTCACTAACAAATATTTCACAATACTCACATGACCCTCTTTAGCTGCACAAAACAACGGTGTCTGCCCACTCAAATTCATCGATAATGCCGTGTCGCCTTGTGGCGCCAATTCGAGATGAGCGCCATGATCAACTAACGCTTGGACACAACTACCGTATCCTTGTTCAGCTGCTAACATGAGAGCTGATATTCCTGATTGATTCTGATGATTTGGATTGGCACGATTCTTCAACAGGATTTGGAGACATTGAGGATGATTATATTTAGTAGCTCCAATTAATGGTGTACTACCAGCAATTTTAGCTTCTTCAGCTCGAATTCCAGTGGGAGCAACATGAACTTTAGCTCCTTTATTAATCAATTTCTCTAAAACGTCCGGCCATCCAACTTCCGCTACCATCAATAACGGTGTAATTCCTGAATCACTTGGTTTGTTCACGTCGACATTATTCATTTCAATTAATTGTTCGACGAACACTTTATGTTTCTTTCCCGCCGCTATACTCAATGGCGTTAAATTATCAGCTTCTTTTAATCCCGTATTCAACAGATTCTTCAATTGAACCGGCGATTTTTTCAAACTATAAACTATTTCATTCAATTTGCCCGTGTCGCCAGTACCAGCGGCCACGAATAATTGTTTCGTTATATCATCCAATTCCCATCCTTCCCCACCAGTCTTCGTCAATGTACAACCCATTACTCGTTATTTCGATGTTCTTATTTTAATCTTTCAAATGATGATAAAAAGAATGAGAATGAGAATGAATGAAGGAAGAAGTGATTAACTTTTTTGAATTTTTGGAGAAAGTGTTGGAGGAGGAAACTCTTATTAGTCGTGGAAGAAATAATAATTGTCAATAATCCGACGTATTCCAATCGAATTCGCTCATTGAATTTGTTTGTGAGAAAGTTGGTAAAATTTTATTCTTCGTTCTGATTTCTGGCGAAGAACTTGTTAATTCTTACGATTACACAAATGGAGTTGAGATGAAGTTCTATTTCTTTCGATCTTTCCCCCTCTTTCTTTTTTTTTTCTTATTTGGTGAATGCTTCTCTTCTTCGTATGAAGTTTACCCACAACTTTATGTGGAATTATCTCTCTACGGATTATTCAGTTGATTTGACAATCTTCACTCTATTCGAATGAGAATATTCGTTGTAGATTGGAAGTGAGTAGACATGTGAACAATCATTCAACTCTTTCATACACACACACCATCTCCCGCTATCAACTTCTCTTATTATTCAATTGTGTTCGTCTATGTAGTGCTCTCTCTCTCTTTTCTTCTCATTCACTCACACAATAACTACCTCCTCTCGTCTATATATCTCTGACTGTTCTGTCCGTTCTCTATCTATGTATGTGTGGAGAAAATAGAAATAAAAAAATTTTTCTATAAAAAATAAATAATGATAATTTCTCTTCATTTACTCACGATCAGTTGGGCGGTGAGAAGCAGAAGAAAGTTAGTGGATATAAATATAAGCTGAGGGTTGGCTCGATGGATGGATGGATGGTTTGAATGAAAAAGAAAAATTATACTAAAAAATATTCATCCTAATATGTATTGTTACATTAATATTAAAATAATGACTGTTCTTCTTTTTGACGATGGTAATGATGATGGAGAATGAGGAAGTGCCGAAACTTTTTAAATTTCCGTCTTCTATTTCTTCTAATAGTTTTTGAAAGAAAAAATTCTCTCATCGACCAATGACTCGATCCTAATCTATGATATCTTTATGAGAAAAGGTAGAAGAAATTTCATAATTATTCTTAATTATTGTTCGTACCAATTTTTCATTTTTCTCTCTCGTCCCTCTAACACCATTTCAATCAAAATAGGAAATTTGATTCCGCTTTAAATTTTTCCATTCTTCCGCCTACTTTCTCTTCATCTGTCATTAGTCTTTGCTTTTCTTTCGTCCATCGGAAGAATGAAACTTTCAAATATATATATTTATCATTCCATCGCCATCACTACTCATACGTCAAAATGATAATATGTAAATTAGGAAGGAAATCTTTTATTTTCTTCTTGAAGACTTCTTCTTCTTCTTCTTCGTCGTCATAGTCGTCGTTAACGTGAAATATTCTGGTGGATGTAACTAATCTTTCTTAATCATTTTTTTCTTTTTTTTTTTTGTGAGAGAGTTCAATTGGTAAATGATCTGGTTGAAAGAGGAGGGCAAGGGAAGATATGTGTTCGAATTCATTTTAATTAATCATTGATGCCAGATGATAGCGTAGGGAGAAGGAGAAGTTGATTTTGAGTAGAACTTAAAATATCATCTCATTGTGTATCATGAAAATGTTATCGATTTCAGGAAGTTTTGATGGAAATGGAATGAGATAGAAACAGATCCATTAAATTTTATCCGAATCGTTCCTTTCTCTTCCTGGAACGGTTCGTCTACTCTACTCGTACGTACACCACCACCACCATTACCAACAACAACAACAACAACCATACATATGGAAGAAATGTTGTGATGGTCTTGAGCGATGGAAGGAAAGTAGTTCATTTCCTTCTCTCGTTTTTCCCATTAGAAAAATATCAGCAAACTTTCCTAAAGACACTTTCCACCTATAAGTGAAATTCATTATTATTATTAGCATAACATGAGTGAAATGTATAATATATATATATATCCACATCAATTCATTTCCAGCAATACGGCCGTGTGTTGATGCAGTCCTTCTATGCATCTAATAGAATAATTATTGTTTCTTCTTCTATTTATATGAAATGTTTCCTTGATAATAGTCCTTTAGTTTAGGAAGATAGTAAACATTAGCTATGTTCTGACTCATCACCATTCCGTCCAACCATCTCCTCTCCAATAAATAATTCCAATCTTATTTAATTGCCTCCTTCCACATCAATGAATTGTTAGATGGTACATTTTCATCATTTCAATCCTACACAACAACTTCCTTCTTTCCTTCCTTCCTTCCTTCCTTCTCACCAATATCATTCTCAGCTCATTTCTTATACTCACACACAACTAGTAGTAAATAATCACCATGTCATATCGACATACAATTCCTCTTAACAACCTACTTCTCAAGATCCAGTCCATAACTTAAATACACATACACACATGATAATGATGAACACTGATTTATATTTGATTATACATCTGCTGTGCAACAAATGCTGCCAATTTAGTTTCCTTTCATCAATTATATGTTATATCATATATTTAGCCTTTTAAGAAATGTTTAAGGACAGAAAAATTGAGTCAACTCTCACAAATTAACTCACATCAGTCGAACACAAAAGGAAGAAGAACAATCATTTTCATTGCTCTTCTCCTTCACAATCAAACGAAGACGTTCCCGTATCATGCCCCAATCTCTCTCGACGCCTTTCGTGGCAATTTTCCTCCTTCCCCTCTCCTTAATCTCCTCATTAATTTCTTTTTTTATTTCTTTCAAATTTCTTCAAATTCCTTCAAATTTCAATGTTTAGCTTCAACTAAATTCAAGTCGTTTTTACATTCACTTCTCTTTTGGACGACTCTGTTGGACGACCATACAGAAAGTGATATCGGCCACAAGGAGATGATGATACATTGCAGATAAAGACCTGAAGAATACATTAATTAATTCTATTGGAATAAATTAGGAAGTAATTAATGAAATTCGTATGTAATTAATGGGAATGAATAAATTCTTCACTCACACCATCCATCCATCCTTCCATTCACAACTGGAATGGCATGTTAATTCATTTTTTTTTCTAACATCCATTAAATGAAGGGAGACACAATTACTGACTTATTTCATAAGTCACTGACTGGAAAAGTAAACAAAAAAGTAAAGAATGTCAGTTAAAAATGAGAAGAATTTGATAAGAAAATATTCATAATAAATATCCTCTCCAAATTTGGTGTTTTAGAAAAACAGAAAAATTATTTATCTTTCTACTCCGTTTCATGTCATTACTCGATTATATTCTTCTTTTATTCATTACTCGAACTTCGAGCAAAACTTCCATAATTTGTCTTCCCTCCCGACAATGAGAGAGAGAGAGAGAGAAAATGTTTTTCTTTTTCATAATTTCTCTAAAAAAAAGAAATTTATGATGGTGGGGAATGTTCATGTGATTTGCAGCAACCAAATTTGAAAGAGATATGGAGAAAAATATATTTCATTACGTAAAAGTCGATTGATATTCATGTGCCTTTAGGAGAAGAGAAGAGAAGAATAGTTCTGATGGAAACTGATATCCATTGGAGCGATATGAATGTAATGAGCGTTAAATAGAAATATCTAAAATGGAGAGGAAGAAAGATGTTTTTAACAATATCCGAAAAAAGTTTGTCTTATGATAAATTGAAGGAAGAATGTTGTAGTAAAGTAGTAATAGTAGTAGTGGTAGCGGAAGATGTGCAATGATATTTGAATACAATTCTAATTGGTCGTCAATTCTCTTATTTGTTCTTATTCTTCTTTCGCTTTTCAGTCTTCTCCTTCTGTTTTCGTTGTCGACTCGTCATCGATTGATAGAGTTTCGAACCGGCAAATCCTGTTTATTATCATACAATAGAGCGTCCAAATAGAAAATGAAAACAAAATGAACCGATCAATGAAACGATAATCAAGGCTCCCAGAATGATCAGCCAATTTGGAATGATTGTTGAATGTGGACCGCGTCCTTTCAATTCCATCTTATCTTATCGTCTAATAATTTATCTTCTAGAAAAAAACACAATTGTTGAGAAGATTGATTTGTTTTGGAAGGAGAATCATAACTAACTGGGAGAGAACAATTTCACTAAATGCTTTAGATGATGAAGTTAATGAATAAGATGATTTATTCAGTCTTCTTTTTTCAGTTTTATTTTATCTTAAACGAACAGAAAATTGCAAGGAAAAAATTTGAGAAGAGAAAATACTCACATCAATATAATTACCTTCCACTTCTAAGAATTGACTCAACATATTACCCTTATATCCAAAGTGCATACGCGACAATTTTTTCGATTGACGTCAACTAGCTGGGTTACTTCAAAACTACCACAAATCCAACTATAACTTAACGAAAAATAGTTTTTGAATATTAAGCAAAACTTTATTTAATATGATGAACTTTATAAATGAAATTAGGGACAGATTGCAATCAAATTAAACAATATACACATCAAGATATATCTAATCGATATTTTATTGGGAAAGCTAAAAATTTAAATATTTCTTCAAAATTTAAAATTAGATTAATTTCTTCAACATCTAATTTAAGTCAATGTTGAGAGTGTCCGTCTCTCTTTCTCACTACAAAGAGATAAAATTTCAATTAAAAGATGCCAATTATAGATTATGGAATGTAATCATTACATCAGTTTGTTGGGTTAAATATTTGTGAGGTAAATACTTACAATTATTAGAGATTATTATTGATAATAATAATAAGCTTAAAATTTAAATTGAAAAATTGAAAAATTGCGGATTACCATTAACTTGTAGAATATTGTGGGGAATTATCGACAGAAAATATTTGCGAAACGTAAAAGCAAAACAAATATGGAATGAAAGTTGAAGGTGTATTTAAAGATTCAATCTCGAACAATTGAATAAGGAAATCTCATTTTCATTTTTGATAATTCGTTCAAATTCACAATGACACATGAGGTCGAAGAGTCGTCGTCCAGCATCAAAATTAACAATGACAAATCGGAGGCGGTCCTCTTTCCCGATCATATCTTTCAACAAAATCATGATATATTCACGGAGGTCGAGGAAAGATTTCAAAGGACGAATCATTCGATCGGTTTCTTATTATCTCCATTGAAATTCCTTCAACGATTATCGTCAATTTAGGACACGTTTCTACAGAACAATCAAGAAATTCGATGAACGACGTCTTATCGGAACCGGGCGAAGACAATGAGGACAACGAGAGAACGAATGATGAAATTTCTGATGTTCCGATTGAGAAGTTCGAATTGAAAAATCAATTAATCAAACAACAAGAAACTGAACGGTTAATAATTTCAAATTTGAATTTTCCAAATATTTTCATGAAAACTAATCCAGATTGAAATATGACAGAAAAGAATCAGAATATGAGAAGGATAAATGTTCTTTTTATTTTCATGAAAATTGTTCATGAATATTTTTGTAGCTGAACAAATTTATCCAGATACTCTCAAAGGTTCTTTCTGTCCAGATATCACCGATTCGAAATATAAAGAATTGGAGATGTCGAACACATCTTATCAACGTATCAAAATTGATTTATCGAAAGAACATGATTATTTACCAAGTGATGAATTGAGAATGGCAAGTAAAGCATTATCGAAAGCGATGTTATTAAGAGAGAAATATATGGCATTATCTCTCCAATCATTTCCCGTAATGGTCGATACATATTTGAATAATATCTGTCATGATTCAGATGTGAAAGAATATCGGAATAAACATCAACAATGGCAAGTAAGTGATGATAATCAAGTCCCTCGAATTTCAAATTTGAAACGTTAGTAAATTATTTTCGTTTCACTTGTGTATTCGAACCCTTCATTTATCTGCATTATTCACACATCTCTTCTTCTTCTTCTGAGAGTGAATTTTGAATTTTTAAATTTTGAGATTAATTTTGAAACCGTTTTGCTGATTCTCTGCATATCCATGTTGTTTGTCGAATGAATGATTTAGGGGAGAGAGAGAGAGAGAGATTTATCAATAATTTTCTTCTCATCATCAATCATAGCGTTGCAGCAATCGTATAGTTATCATAATAATATGTCGATTGAGGATTTGGATGAGCGAAATAAATTTAGAAGACTTCCAAGACTAATATCGATGAACGATTCTCACTTATCATTTGTTGCTCATCGCTATAAAGGTATAATCGAACAATATATTTTTCTCTAATTCTCACTCTGATTTTTCTCCATAACATCAATCTCCGTCACAAATATTTTATATTCACGTCCATCCATTCGCCACTCCCTCTAGAAATATTCCCTTTCTCACTTTACTTTCTTCAATTTCTCTATTTATAACCAAAAATTCACCGCCACACAATCACCTGAATTAGATTAATTAAAATTTGTTTTGGAAAATTTTCAGATTTCCATTCATCGATACTATTGATGGTTTGTTTGACCATTTTCATTTCCTCAAAAATTTTAGTTCTTCATTCAATTACCAACGAAACAAATGCACAAAAGTCGTTGTTATTTGTTGTATTTTTAGAAGTTGATTCGATCGTCTTTGCTCTCACGAGAAAAATAGTCAAATTTCGTGGTTGTTTGTTTGTTTCTTTCCGAAAATCGTTCTTCCATTTCAATGGCGCACACATGTAGAGAAGAGAATTGGAATTTTGATGATAAAATAAAATTGTCTTTTCTAGAAGTTGGAATGACGAAAGTGACCGAATTACCTGAAACTAATCGAGATCGAGAAGACGAAAAAGAAGAAAAAGAAGATCCCTTCATATTTGTACCACCTCCACGAACAACTGTCGAACATGATTGGAAATTATCCATGGGTGATGATGGTGTAGTTCATGTTCAACGGAAACGAAAATCGATTGAAACTTGGAAAGAAATTGAGAAAGACGATCAATTTTATCATATGCCATCAATTGATGAATTTAAAAAAGATTTCAATTTCCTTCAATGGATGATCAGTCATGGACCATTGAAATCATTTTGTTATCGTCGACTCGAATATTTGAAATGTAAGTACGATATGCACACTCTCTTAAATGAGGTGACGGAAGTATTGGAACAGAAACAGGTTCCACATCGTGATTTCTATAACGTTCGAAAAGTTGACACTCACGTTCACGCTTCCTCTTGTATGAATCACAAACATTTATTAAGATTTATTAAGAAGAAAATGAGAACATGTGCTGATATGGAAGTATTCAAAGATAAATCTAGCGGTAAACTTATGACTTTGAAAGAAGTTTTCGATTCATTGAATTTAACACCATATGATTTGAATGTAGATATGTTGGATGTACATGCTGATAGAAATACATTTCATCGATTTGATAAATTCAATGCGAAATATAATCCGATAGGTGAAAGTAAATTACGAGAAATCTTCATTAAAACAGACAATCATATCGGCGGGAAATTTTTCGCAGAATTATTGAATGAAGTAATGAGTGATTTGGATGGAAGTAAATATCAGAATGCCGAACCAAGATTATCGATTTATGGTCGTAATTCTGATGAATGGGAAAAACTGGCGAAATGGGCCATAGCAAATAAAGTTTATTCAACGAATGTTCGATTTATGATACAATTCCCTCGTCTTTATGATATTTTCAAAGGAAATGATTTCGTCGAAAATTTCAACGAAATGCTCGAAAATATTTTCATGCCACTCTTCAAAGCGACAGCGGAACCGTCGAAATATCCAGAATTACACACTTTCTTACGATATGTCTCCGGATTCGATTCGGTAGATGATGAATCGAAACCAGAAGGAATTCCATTCGAGAGAAATCGTAACAATATTTTACCGTCACAATGGAATTTCAAAACGAATCCTCCATACGCTTATTACATCTATTATTTGTATGCGAATATTCGAGTTCTAAATCAATTCCGACGAGAACGATATATGCCAACATTTACTCTACGACCACATACGGGAGAAGCTGGTGCAAGTAATCATTTAATCGCATCTTTCCTCACTTCCGAATCCATCAATCATGGTCTGCTCTTACGGAAAGTTCCAGTATTACAATATCTTTATTATCTTTGTCAAATCGGAATTGCAATTTCTCCTTTGTCAAACAATTCACTCTTTCTCAATTACAATAGAAATCCATTTCCTGATTATCATGCACGAGGACTGCACGTTTCATTATCAAGTGATGATCCGTTACAATTCCATTTTACAAGAGAACCATTAATTGAAGAATATAGTATCGCTGCACAAATTTGGAAATTAAGTTCCGTTGACATGTGTGAATTGGCACGAAATTCCGTTTTGATGTCCGGTTTCCCTCATCCCACTAAACAATATTGGTTAGGCGATTCATATGACAAATGTATTCCTGTTGATGAAATTTCGAAAACGAACGTACCGAAAACTCGATTAATTTATCGATACGAATGTTTAAAAGATGAATTCACCCTACTTAAACGAGCCATCGATTCAGCATTGGCCGAAGACAAGAATTTCTTGTCCATTAAATAATTTTATGAGAAATTAATTTTTCATTCTTTTTCGTTGATACTCAAAATTAAATGTCTAGAACCATTTTTATATTTATATTATTTATTCGAATTATATTCCTTAAAAGTTAGATCATTTTAATCTTTACAATTTGTTAGATCAAATTTATTTAGAAATTCTTTCTCCAATACTCTCATACTCATTTCATTCTTATTTAATCATCTCTTTTCTTTATACACGAATCATTTATTCCATCTTCTCCAACTATTTTACTCATTAGTTTTCTTTATTAAACTTTTAGTAGTTTTCATCTAATTACTTTTACTATAAAACGCTGATAAAAACGATGAAAATATTTTAAAAATTGATTAATTAAAAATTTTTTTCAGTAAATTTCTCAAATTTTCAAGTATTTTTTGGACATAAAGAAAATTATTGTGAACTGAAATAATTCTAAAATTTAAAATTATTTATCTGATAATTATCAGATTTATTTAATATCAGATAAATAAAATTAAACTCCATTAATGGAGTTGTGATGATCAAAATATATGTGTTCGGAAAAAGTAAATTTTGTTCGTTATTCGTATTCAAAATAATTTGCACGATGAATTTTTTATCAGTCCAACTGAATATTTTGCTTAGCCAACTTTGTGAGTTAGTTATTAAATTTGTGAACCAAAAGCAATTGGAAAAACCAATATCGTTTGTCCAAAAATGGACAACAGTTAACTTCACAACGTTATGAATAAAAACAATTTTTTAAAATAAAACCTTTAAAGAATCAATATGGACGAAAATCTCCCAAATTTTTCGGAAGTTGATGGATTTTTCAGTCAATTTGAGGAATGAATAATATTATTTTTTCTCATTTTATGAATAAAATTCCTAACAACTGTAAGAGTAATCGGTTTTTATTTTCATTCAATTATTTGTCATTTGAATAATTTTCAAAATCAGCTAACTCAAAATGTAAGTTAAAATGTATAAACTTAATGCACATAAGGTTTAAAGATTTGATTGAAATGTTAGTCACAAATATTTGCCAAGCAATATATGTCAATTCATTTATCGCTATAAATGTAAATGCATGACTTCTTCAACAACTGAAACTATTATATTTTTCAGGAATGATCTTCATATTTCAAATTGGATTGTGTTCCTTCCTTTTCATGTTAACTTGTCAAGAGGAAGTGCTTTATAAACGGAATGGTCGACCAAACAGAAATAATATGGTTCTCGATCTGCATCGTAGTGTTGAATGTGCTAATGATGTTTCATGTTTGGGAATTCATTCGAACGGCTCAAAATGTAAGGAGAATTGTGAAGAAATTTATTTAACAGAAAACAAATTGCCAATAAGAGATTGCACGAAAGTGATTCCTGTGGATCATACTTTACCACAAGTAATTTCAACATTCGTTAATTCTACTTACTTCTTTGGTAGATCATGGCAAGAATTTAAATGCGGATTCTACATTGATGCGAATAACTTCTATTTAGGAAACGATTATCTCTATAGACTTACAAAAGATAAAGATATGATTAAAGCCGATTTGAATTACGGATCTATGAAGAATTGGATGCAAAATTGGACTATCGGACCTGAAGAAACGTTTTACAAAATACACTTTGACCAAGTTGACCAATTGTTAACAGGTAACGGACGATTTGTTTTGATAAAGAACGGCACGGAATTCAGAGTAAAAGATGTACGAAATTTGGACAATTGTGGTGAAAATGATATTTATGGATTTTGGTTTATTGATTGCAATTTATCTGAAAACATGCGGTTAAGAGTATTACAATAAAACAAATATGTTTCGTTATTTAAAATGAACCATAATTTTAATTTTTTTAGGTCATTTACTGCATGAAAAATTCTTACGATAAATTCTTTTTTATAATAATTCTTACAGATATTTGAACTAAATAAAATAGTTGAACAAGAAAATTGAGCAATTTTACAGAATTTACTTACCAATATTGGTCGTTTTCTTTTATAACACTTTAGTCATAAATTTGGGAATTAATTAGTTATTATAATTAAGAATAAGAATTGAAGTTATTTATTTGTAAAAAATGTAATAAGAATATTAGCCCAAGGATTTCCTTTCGCTAAATCAGGTGGTAATTGAGTAATGGTTTCCTTAACATCATCCACATTCCTCAAATTAACCATGTTACCGATATGACTATTATCCTTCAATATATTTGATATCGAACCTTTGGGTGTCTCATATACGTCGGACTTAAATTTCTCTAAATAATCATTATGAATGATATGTTATAATATAAAATAGAATTAAACCGATTAGAAACGAATTTAATCTATTTAAATAATCTTTGACTGGTTCGACTAAAGCAGTTTTCATTAAATTAGTAACACATCCTTCTGTAAATAATGCCGGCATTCTAATCATTTTCGTCTATTCATATGAAATATTTATTAATATGAGAATCGTTAAAAATTTAACTGCATTCTTTCCTCTATCAAATATTTTTGGTGATATTAATGGAGGGAAAAAACCGAACAGAGGAAACTAAACGAAAAAAATTTTTCAAATTTGAAATTCCACTAACCATCATCCAAATCAATGTTTCTTCGCAAGAAATTTTCGCAGTTTCAATGAGTTTGGGTCGATGTGAATAAATTTGTCCCAATAAGAACTCCAAATTCTCATTCTTAAAATAATGGTTGGTCATTAGTTGTTTCGTGAGTTTCGTTGTACAGGAAGTAGTTTCGTAATTTTTCTGAAGAAAATCTAAGTAAATCTTAAGAAGTCAATTACGTCATTAAGTTTAGCCTGAAATTAAATTATGACTAACAGACGGGAACATTTTATAGTCGATCAACAAATTCACTATTAAATGAAATTGAAAAAATAAATGAAAAAAGAATGAACTGTATTCGGTTATATCTTTTTGTGACAACTTCAGAAGAATCTCGTCATGTTCTGGTTGGATTAATAAATGGTCTAATAATAATAGTTTCAAATCGTCCGTATTATGAAATGTTATTTCCGATGTTATAATCACAAATAGTGCTGCGGCATATCTATCAGCTGTTGGATGATTTTTATATTCTTTTTCGTTCGACACTATTTCCTGTTTAAAAGCATCAGATATCAATATTGAATTACTTATAAATGAGAAAGGGAACTCTGATATATGTTAATAATATGGAAATAGTTATATTTCCTTTCAAATATGTAGGACAATAAATTAATGAATGAAATTTTGAGAAGCATTTGTGTAAGGAAGTTGTATTTCCTTTTTCAATTTCGGCTAAATGACCAAGAATTTTACCTTTTCTCAAAGTTATTCTCATAGTTTCCTATAAAATGCATAACAAATTTTAGGAAGATATTAAATGATTTTAGATTACTCATTCTAACAAATAATCCTCGGTTGATATACAAATTTCCAACTAATAATATTATGTTAGAATGGAGGGGATTTAAATAACGAATAACATTTCACTCGTTTCGAGAGCCGACAACCGCTTTTCACACGTTTCATAAAATGTTTATAATCAATCGAATATTCTAAATTTAACATAAACAAATGGATAAAGTTGAAATATTAAAAAAATAGTTTTGTACCTTGATATGTAGTTAACGATTTACTTAAGCCCTTTAAGTAACAGTTTGAATATTTTAGGGCTGATTCATCTTAATTCATTTAAAGTATTAACTTTTCTCATGATCATTTGAAATTCTAACAATTGTTCACTAATTTATTTTTGCATTTGAAGTATTTGGAGACTCTCTGACTTAGGGGAAGTTGTGCGGCTCTCATTCGTCTCAATTTTTCAAGAAAACCTTTAGCTAAAACACAGTAATTTTAATTCTGAGTTAGAAATGAAGAATTTTTAAAAACTGACAATTGTGTATGCATAGAATACTTGTAAAGAAAAGAAGTATTAGATTCATTGGAGAATGAGAAAAATAAAGTGAGGAAATTAAAATAAGTCAAATTAAAAATTATCATCTACTTTTCGATTTTCTTATGCTTTCATAGTAGAGTTGCGAAATCAACTTTCACAGATTATTAAGCTTAAAAATTTTTAAGATCTTACAATTACATTTATAGTCCCGAACACTTGTGAAGCATTATAAAATTGACTAGTTGAGTATTCTTATACCTTAAGCTTAAGATTGAAAAATTCATTAAGTAGATTAATGTACATTATCAACCTATCTATTATGGAATCAAAGTTCTTTTGGGTAGATTTAAATAAAAATCATAATATGATGCTTTGTTAGATCTAACGTTTTGCATTTTTCTTTTATTGAGCATACAATTGGATTGATTGGATAATTTGGATTTTCGGTGAAACCATCCTCCGTTCTTATTGGTGTCCTTATTTTATAATGTATTTAAATTGGGATTTCTTTTTCTTAATTAAAAAAAAGGATTGGTAAAACTCTTTATTTTTTTAACTTTTATGTTAAAAAATCTTTATGTTAATTTTCAGAACAATTAAAAAATTCCTAAAAAAAAAATTTAAAACAAAAGAATATTAGACTTCTCCCAAAGAATTTAGTAATAAAACTTTAAAAATTAAAAAGTGCACTTAATTTCTCCCGCGGAATGTGAGGTACACCAAATATTCATTAAAAATCCGTCGCTTTACTATAAAATCGGACGAAAATTTTGTGAGTTTATCAAATTTTAAAAAGTGTGCTGAATTTTGATTATCTAACAATATAAGCTTAAATTTCAAAATGATAAATAATATAATTCAAAATAGTCCAGTTCTAGACGATTTTAATTAGATGGCAAAAATATTTTGTTCGTATTCGTTTGAATTACGTCTAACTAAAGAGAGAAGAATTTGTATCGATCGCGATTTTTCATAATTAAATAGTTTCAGTATTTATGGATAACCATAAAGAGAATCGTAAACCGGAAAACCGGTCAAATAGTGAATTTTGGGACAGACAAAGTTTGATCGAACAGATAGATGCTGTCGTGAAGCAAAATTATTTCCAGAAGAAAGCGGAAACTGCGGAAAGGAGAAAATGTGATCCAATTGACGATATTGAAGATTATGAGTCGATGACATTGGATTTTGGGGAGAAAAATGAAACGACGACATTGCCAATTAATAAGACGAATAATAAACGATATTATTTCCTGGGTATTCTTCTAGTTGTTTTTTCTTCGATGTTATTGAAATGGAGGATTGATGTTATACGGAATAGATCATTATCAGATGTTAAATTGATTAATAAAATGGAACAAAAAATTTCTTCTAAATTATTGAAAGGAGAGAGAGTTTTAATGAAGAATCGTGAATGGGAAGCATTGTCACAAGCATTCTACAATAATAAATCGACATTTTTCAAGAGAATTCCAGAAAATTCTTTACTCCAAATTATTACTCTCAAATTCAACGATTTCATTTCGAAAGGAAAACAATTAAGTAATTCAAAAATCGAAGAATTCAAACCGATAATATCTTCAATTTCTCTCTATCTCCACCAAAAAACCAAACGAGTATTATCTTTCTTTTTCGTGGTGTTTATTGATAAAATAATACCAAATATTTCTTCTCTTTCTATCTATTTGTTCGATGAAACTTGTTCGATTTTAGTCAGTCTTGGTGATCAACTAGTAGAAAATAGTTCTCCTACTTCTGTCCGTATAATGCGTAAGATAAAAGACGAAATTATTCCCATGATTTTCAACAAAATTCTTGAACTTTTCCATTGGATATACAGTCTTCCTTTCTATTCGAGATTTACAATTCAAACATCATTTCTTGTAATATTTATATATTTTACGAAACGACAAATTCGACGAAGAAGAATGTGGAAACGATTCTCCAAATATCTCATAGAACAATTGGAGAAATATATAGCAAATGAAAGAATTCGGTCGAAGTCAGTTATTTTAATTAAGAAATTATCGAAGAAATTGAAAATTGATCCAACGAACAAAGAGGAAGTTGAAGTGTTTAATAATGTTGTGTTAAAGATTAGTTTTAAATATCGATTCAAAGTTAGATATTGTTGGGACAGGATTGAGAATGGAGAGAAAGTTTGGATTTGGAGATTTTTGGAATCAGTGGCTATTGAAGAATTTGAAAGGAAAAATGTGAGACCACCGCGAATAATTGAAGTGACACGATTAGATGGTGGTAATATGGATAAATCTGGAATGGACGTTCAATTTAAATTGCAAGATGTGCCTTATATGCAAATGAAGATGGGACAAACCAAAAAGTCTTTGATTATTAAATTTCGGGGAAATATTTCATTCAAGAAAGGAGTAATGGGTATACAAAGAAAAAAACTTTACAAAATCAAAATGTTGGAAGAATATTAATGATATGTATATCATTTATCATGATCAAATATATTCTATCGGATACATTTTTTATTTCGAATTTTATTTGCAATAAAAATTTTCTTTTAAAATTTCTTCATAATTCAAAATTTATATTTTTTTTAAAATTTTTCGATTTCTTTCCAAATTAAATTTTTTTCGATTTATTTTATTTTTTAGTTAATTTCGAAGCGTTTCCATTTTCTTCAAATGAACTTTTTCAAAAAAGGAAATTCTCTTTCTTTTTTACGTCATATTATTATTGAGAGTCGTCGAAATGCTTCGACAAATGTTGTCGCTCGTTTAAAAGAAGAAAGTGAAAAGTTGATCGAGAATGTTTCTCGTCAAACATCTAATCAATTTGAACAGAAAAAAGATCATCGTTTCCTCTTAATTCAACCAAGTTAATTTTATGAAATTTCAAATTAAATTCAATATCAAATTCCTTCAAAAATTTATTTATTTATTCTTAATTAAATCAAAATACAGAAATGAAAAATTCAGCAAAAAATCGTCAACATTCTCATCCTGAATATCAATTAGAAGAGAATGAGACACTTCTTCATTCATTGTCTTCATCGAAATGTGTGGCCAGTCGAATTATGACGTTATCACGAATTGGAACGAATACTTTATTTGGAAGTGGAAATATTGAAACAATTCGACATCTAATAAATAATAAAAAACTTAAAATTAATTCGGTTTATTTTAGTATCGATCGATTGACTTTCCATCAAACGGAACAACTGGAGGAATTATTTAATGGAATTTCAGTTTATGATCGGTTCGTTCTTTTTATTCCTACTTTTAAGATGGAAATAATTTCATAGAATCCTCTTCCAGTTATTCAATCGTCTTAAAATTGTTTGAAGAGTCCAGTTCATTTTCATCAACCGAAATGAAATTACAATTAACTTTAATGAAAATCAGAAGTAGTCGAATTAGAAGAAAAGATTTTGATTTATTTATGAAAGAAGAAAAAATTATCAGAAACAATCTCTCCGTATTAGAAAAACAGAGAAAAATGATTCATGAAAATCGTCTGAAAAATCTCAATATCCCAATCGTTCCAGTAATTGGTTATACGAATTCCGGTTTTCAGCAATTTGCTTTTTAGAAAAAATAATTGATTATAATTTTTTAAATTGAAAAAATTTTCAAATTATTCTAGGCAAAACAACGATCATTCAAAAATTGACAAATTCTCAAGATTTGGTAGGAGAGGATCGATTATTTGCCACTTTACGAACGAAATTCATTCCACTTCACCTCCCACCAACTTATCAGCAAATTTATTTGATAGACACTATCGGATTATTGACAGATCTTCCTATGAAAATGTTCGATGTTAATCCCTTCCAAGGAACAATTCAAGAAAGTTTAACATCTAATTTGATGTTACTGATACACGATATCTCTCATCCGGACCACGAACAACAACTACGGACAGTTTTGGAAATATTTAATAAAGAACATCAAATTGTTAATGGGAAAGGAAAAAAGGAAGAAATGAAACCGAATATAATTTTAGTGAATAATAAATTCGATAAGTTATCGGGAATTTCGAAGGAAAAGAAAATAAAAATTGTGTTGAAAGAAAAAGAAATTTTTGAGAAATATAAATGGAATTTAGTTGAATCATTTTGGACGGATTCGTTAAATGGAAAATGTGACGACGAATTCATTTTGAAACTCCATAACATAGTTATGAAGACGAATAAAAAAGTGTTGGCATTAATTTTCATTTCTCCCTCGTCAACTGCATACCAATGGCTCCAAAAACGAAATCTTTTTCTTTTCGATTCAAAAATCCTGAAACAATTCCAACAGATGGAAAACATTGAGTTAATCAAAAGTGAGAAAAGCGAATTATCGACTAATGTTATCGAGCTACCTCTCTTCCTGCATAAAAAACTACTTCATCAATTCCTCTCTAAATTTCCTTCATTTAAATTAGTCAAAACATTAACTTAAATTCCATTTCTTTCAATCGAAATAGTTTCAGTTGCTTCCGTACTTGGTTCATGACTTTCTCTTGCTATTTTAAATTCTTTTTTCAAAAAGTTGGTAATAAAATTATTGTTCATCAGTTCTTCTTTTCTATTCATCTATTCATAGGGATGTATGAAGTGAGCAGTTCCTTAAATTTTTACTCATACCCTTGCTCATTTTTACTCACTCCGTACATGTTGGCAAAAAAAGTTGTATCTCGATTAATAGATAAATTTATCACTTTTGATCCTTTATGGTTTGATAAATTATTAGGTTAACGTTAAAGAAGATGAATTTAGAAGATTTTGTTGTCCTTGACTACTCTACTATGTGACTATTGAACTATTGAATAGAGATTCATAAGAGAGATGAAGTCTATTTTCCATATACTACAACTTTTCTCTTTTTCGTTCTCTTTCTTCCCTTAAATACTCATTTTTACTCACTTCATACATGCCTGGTATAGAGTATACTCTATTAGTCTGTCAATTAGGCTGAAACCCTTTTAATTAAATTAGGCTACTTATAGAGAACCGGGTGCCCTTTCTGAGTGCACCAATGTTCTATAGGATGATCTTATGGAACATTAATCTGGATTAATCTAAAGTCTTATTAAGATCCTATAAAATTTTTTAATGTTTTTCATCTCTCTAGGTGGATACTATATAGTATCTATATATAAATCCTAGTGTTGTGATTATGATCCGTGAGTCCAAAGTGATAAGACTCGAGTCCTCCATACATTATGGGAAAAAAAATCCAGACATGATAAGAGTCCTATACATACAAGGCTCGAGCCAAGCTATTAGCCAGGCTCATGCTTTGGCTCCAAGGTAGACACCTCGACACATTGCGCAAGTGATAAGCATGACGTAAACTTTTTCAACATCAACTGTTCGAAAACGACCTGCGTAGTCGATACCGATAATGTCAAATGAAGATGTTAACGTGTCCCTGAAAATTGGCAGTGGACTTTCGTCCTGCTGTAACGGTAGGACCTTGTTGCGACGACAATGTCTAAATTCCCGAATTATCGATTTTACGCTTGTCCGAAGACGCTGGCAAAAGTATTGTTCCCGAAAAAGGAACATAAGTTGCATTGCGCCGCAGTGATAATTCGATTCGTGTAGCGTTCGTATAATTGTCTCCAATATTTTCGAATCTCTAGGAATTACTGTGACATAACAATTGGCAGATCTCAAACTTCTAATTCGAATCCTCAACATACCACGAATTAGATGAATGTTCTCCCGATAATAGGAGCTGGATCTGGGAATCGGTAAATTTCTCTCTAGACAAGCCAACTTACTTCCTAAATGGCTTCTTTGCTCATGGATGATGCGTGTGCTGCTTCGGTGAATGATATTGTCAATTTTCATTGAAATAAACGAACCGCCTTCCATACATTCTTCATGACCCTGCACAGTTTTATCCAATTGTTATATTTCGTTATAATTTTGACCACAACCTCGTTCGACTCTAATGCCTTTGGTTCCTCGATCTTTTCGTCTTCGTGAAGGTGACAGAATTCTTCCGATAAATCCACAGTCCATTCGATAGGTTTCAACAACCAATCTGGAGGAATAACGTATTTCTCCAAGGATCGCTCTGTAATCGGTGATGTTCGTGAAGAAATGTCCGCAGGGTTTTTGGTTCCCTCGTAAAATCGCATTGTAATGTTCTCGTATTTTCGAATTCTATTTATTCGGTTGTTTACGTACACACATTTAAAAAATTTACCATTCTTAATCCGCATCAGATTGTCTTTTGAATCATCGCTAACTATCATTATATCGTCCATATAAGTATTCTGTGGTTTTGATTCGAAATTGAAATTATCAGACGATTCTCGGCATTCCTTCTTATATATATAGTTTAAAGACCGGGAAAATAGAGATGGCCCACAATTGATACCGAACGGCATTCGACAAAATTGATAGAATACCCAATCCCTTCCTTCTGGGATTGCTATCTGCAGAAATTTTCGATCATCCTCCTTTATAACCAATTGCAGGAAGGGCTTTTTTACGTCTGCCAACAATATTGACCGGTTAAGCCGACTTCGAATAAGTATCTCCATACTTATTATATATATTATTATATGGGTATACCATACATCCATCATCCAATGCTTGATTCAATGAGTTTGTGCCAAACGAGGCATCATATACAATTCTCGCTTTACCATTATGCTTGACGGTAAAATAAGGCATAACATAATGTAGGATTTTCGTCTTCTCCAAGATTCCTTCATCCAGCATCTTCCTGAATTCGGACTTCACGAATTTTAATTCTTCGAATCTTCTACTGAATGAGCACTTTATTCGACCTAATGCCTTCGTTATGTTCTCTTGTGGTATCTCATTAATCTTGAATGGAAGGCAGACGATTATTCGATTGTTGAAGTTTATCGAAAACGACGGATAATTTCCTTCCGCCCTTACATTATTCATTTTCGCAACATCATAACATCTTCTCAAATCAGCTTTGGCTTCAATGTGATGGCAGATTGTTTCCAATGAATGAGGGGTGCTACCCTAAATCAACGGACCCAGTAACGTGTCTATCGACACCAGATTTGATTCCAATTTCTTGGGTCTTGTTAAATTAACGATATTCCAGTATTGGTCCATCCCTATTATGACATCAATTTCGACTTTGAGAAAAATCTTTCGGATGTTCTTCTTGGGTATTGCACTTCCCTTCCTTACCATCACATAAGGCAATATGGTGCCTTCTACGACAATCTTTACAGACCTACTTCTACATTGTCTCACACTGTGTCCCGGACGAAGGCAGTTGTAATCTCCAGACATAGTCTCTTTCTTTCAACCATTCGTTTCCGTTCGATAATTGAAAGATTACATTCCCCGGCCGAATGACCATACGTGCCGCAAATGAAACATTTTATCGTAGTAGGAACCTTCTCGTCCATTAATAGATTCATATCGAACTTTACCGCACTCCTTTCTCTTGGCCGATCACAATCATCTTCACGAATTCTTTGAGATTCCTCATCAAGTAGGCTAAGTACTGGCTCAAGATAAATTTCTTCCTCCTTCCAAAATCTCCGGATCCACATTTTCCGTAAACCTTCATGGAGCTTCGAATGGATTATTGAAATCGTCATGATTTCATGATTCTCGTCCTTAATACCCATTGATCTCATTGTTCGAATAACACCCGATAACTCTATGTAGAATCTTCCCACGTCTTGATGAGTAGAAATTATAAACGTGGGGAATTTTGCCAAATTTAGTGATCCAAATAGCAGAATTGTATGTTGTTTTATTTGGCTAGTTCAATGTGAATTGAGAAGAAGATTTATGCATTTCTCAAATTCGCACAGAATAAAATGTCCCAGGTAGATTAAAGTCTATAATCAATGCAATTCGAATGTAATCCGTCCCCCCATGTAGGAAAGACCAGAATCATGGGACAACGAATTTATATGCAAGGTCGCGCTCGACAATCCCAAGACGAAATTGCCGCAACAACACTCCTGGTTCGAAGAGAACAAA